>JABMDO010001807.1:0-10920 GCA_014851415.1 Cnaphalocrocis medinalis
TAAATCAATATCTCTTAAAACTAAACAAGGCGAAATTGCAAATGCGACTTTATTGTGTTCATTTATCAACTAATTATTTTGGCAAAGAGGCGGATATCCTTACCAAAAAAACTATTTCAAAAGTAAATCATCCTCATTTAAGCGTGTATTTCCCAGTTGGGCAAAGAGCTGTTGTCCGGGGTACACTTGGGCCATGATCCAGGATTGGGGGAGTCTGGTAATTACATTCTATATCAACTGGTATCAAACGTCACACGACTATATTCCCTCTTTGTTGGACCTTCTGTTGACCACCCATCCCGGCGCCTACCAAGTGTCTGTCAATGCACCACTTGGCTCTTCCTACCACTGCCTTGTACGGAGCACTGTGCCTCTCAACAGCACTCAGCGGTTGGAACTGGGCACTCGCCATATTTGGCACTATCAGTCAGCAGACTGAAACGTTATGCGTAGTTTCTTCGCATCCTACACATGGTGGCAGGTTTGCTTTACGTTGGAGGATCCCGATGCCTTGGCAGAGTCTGTAGCCGATGTTATACTGCAGGAAATGGAATTATTTATTCAAGCTCTGCAGTACCAAATACTAGCGTCCCAAGAAAAGGTACAACTTTGCTGCTTGTTTTTATAAGAAAAATATCACCAGAGCAAAGTCATCGTTCATTGGTAACGCGCCCTCCATCGGGCACCCGCGCTTTTAATTGCCAAGGCCATCCTCGGGAACTTTAGTCAGTCGTCATTCCCAGTTTTTGATCGGGTATGGTACAAGGCTCTGCTCTCTAAACTTCTCTCATACGGTCTTCCAGAGAAATTATGCAAGTGGGTCGCCAGTTTTTTTGCTGGGCGCAGCTTTAAGGTCGTTGTCGACGGTTCTTGTTCAGACAATATGTAATGAAGCTCGGAAACGCTGGTGTCCCCCAGGGCTGTCTGCTATTCCAACGCTGTTCCTTCTGCATATTAATGATATGTTGTCACAGAACAATATTCATTGCTATGCGAATGATATCACTTGGAATGCCTCATATATCCTGTATATATGCCGGGAGTTGCAAATATTTCTCTGAAAAACGTCATGAGTACGGAAGTCACTTGTGTTTGAAGTCGAAGACATATTAAATCTTGTTTCAAACTGGGGGTGACTTAACTTAGTCAGTTTTAACCCCTCAAAAACACAAGTGTGTACATTAATTGCTAAAAGACGTCCCTTCAAAGTGGCAACAACTTTTCAAGGCATACGCTTCTTTAAGGGATTCTCTGGCATTAACATTTCGAGCGATGTCACATTTGGCGGTCATCTGGAGGATTAAAGCTAAAATAGCTTTAAATAACTAGGTGTTTCTAATTAGAACCGGTAAGTTTTTCACGACGGCTCATCGACTTCAACTTTTTAAGGCACAAGTTCGGCACCATATGGAATACTGCTCCCATCTCTGGGCTGGAGCACCTCAGTACCACTCTCTTCCATTTGATCGCATACAACGTAAGGCTGCTCGAATTGTCGCTGACCTATCTTTTTCAGTCGGCTTGATCCTCTGGCTTTGCGGCGGATATAGCTTCCCTATGTTTTCTTTATCGCATTTATCACGGAAGTGCTCCGAGGAATTGTTCAATCTACTTTCTGCGGTTGAAATCCTTAATTACATCGAACGGTGGCTGTGGGCAGCGGCCGTCTTCCATCTTCATCACCTTGATGGTTGGCGATCTAGCACTGTGTGTTCTCGAGGAATTTTCTTCCGCGAACCTCAGTTTTGAGGAATAGTTTAGCTGCGGCGTATTTCCTGACGGTATGACTTAGAGACCTTAAGAGAAGAGCTTGCTCTTCTTAAAAGGCCGGCAACGTCGTAGCGACCTCTCTGATCTCGCAGATGTTCAGAGGCAGCGTGATTACTGACCAGCAGGTGACCACTTGATCGTTGCCACCTCTATCATAAAAAAAATCAATAAGGTAAAACAAAAATGCTGAAATGTACAAACAATGCGTGCAAATACCAAAGTGACAGAGACCAGACATAAGATCGTGTAATGACCAATTTATTCCACTAAACTGATTCGTGTCAGTCATTGGACACGCCGTGATCAAGGGATAAGCCCGATGTCGCTCATTTTGGCGCCATATTTCGAATAGTTCACATCCATAACGACTTATTTCTAAATTAGCCCACCAATCCATTTACAAAGTTACGAAAACAAAAGGCATAAAGTCGTATATCTGGATCTGATTAACATTATTTCAAAGGAACCTTAGAGGCATAATGTCGAAAGTTTACTTATGACGAATATTTTAAAACACTGTTTGAACCATAAGGGCGTGACTCCTTTTACGTAGCCTTTGTGTAAATATTTTTTTTAAGCATAAGGGCCAAATTTTGAATCCGCCTTGAGAAAGTGAGGCAATGTAGACGCAAAGAGATGGAAGTGTAAATTAGACCTTAAGGATCTAATGATTTTTAGAAAAGCTGTCAGAACCGACTTATGCACTAAATTATCTCAGCCCAGAAAAGGATAGAAATACATCTCAAGTGATATAGAAAGAGAAAGAAACGCTTATCTTCGTTATCCAATAAAAACATTTTGCCCGATCTGCACATCCGCCCATATGCTTCTGAGGTCTAGAAATGTTATTCAGAATGAGGTAGTCCACTTTCAGTACCTAGATTTTCAGCACCTGGACGTTCAGCACCAAATGATATTTTCTTGGCAGTTGCTGAAAGTGAACAACCTCTTCAGAAGAAGTGGTTGGCAGATCATAGTTAAAGGGATGTAAATGTTCACTCTGTATACAGTATTGCTGGAATTCATCGCGCTGTGTTCGGTTGATACCGCAAGTTTACGGCTGCGCGCGGGTTCTCTTTCATGGTAGTAACGGGTATTACGGCCCGTAATATAAAAATAGCAATACTCATAACATTCGAAACGAGACCTCAGGATCACATGACGATAGTGTTATCAAATAAATCGGGTTTTAGAGTCTCCATCATAGAAATCAAATCGTCGCTACTATGACGGGATTAGGCTTAATCACCACGCTTGCCTAATGCGGATTGATCACCTATCCGAGCAATGTTCGAAAAATTTGAAATATAGATACCCTTGTTCAAATCACGGACCGGTACTCAAACTACTAGACCAACGAAGCCTTTGCCCTGCAATGGGACAGTATACTTTACCTAAGAATTTACTTCTTGAGGTGCGCTTCGTACCTAAGACTACGTAACATGGCCGGATAGTGATTTAGTTGTGACCTTGCCTCATACGCCAAAGGCCGTGGGTTTTATCCCCAACCTGGATAAACATTTTGTTTGTTCAGTGTCATGTATAATATATTATTTTTTATTGTATATATATGTATATGTACTAGTATTATAATTAAATATTTATTATTTTACACTATTCTCTTTTCGCCGCACCACTGTCTTTTCTGCATGACTCAAAAGTAACTGGTAAGAATGCCCCTGGGCATTAAGTTCGCCTATTGTTACAAAGGGCTATGCCCAAATTTCAGAGTGGTTTGGCTAAATAGCGCACACCTATAATTGTATGCGCAAAATATAGTATATAAGGTAATTATTGTTATGAGGTAATCATGAAATAAGTAAAAGTCGGAATTTCATTTAAAAAATGTTCTTTATTCATCGTCATAAACAATTAAGACGTCATTCAGAAATTGCGCAGATGCTGCTATATTACTTTCATGGCGAGCCCATCCCAAATACCAGATCACCGACAAGACGTGGGCACAGCATCCCACAGTTCGACGGCCTAGCAATACAATTGCAACAGTATTGTTGTATTGCTGCACAACCTGTTTTAATTACTGTTGATCAAGATCAACACCGATCGGATTTATCAACACAAATAAATGCAAACCTTAATAAAGTCAAAAACTTACCTCACGAGGTGCAATTTGACGAGTAATCTATTCTAATATCTTATCTAATACGATCCACACGAGGTCTGGTATTTGTCAATGTGTGTGATCCTTCTGCGTAAAAGCCAACCGTTCACAGGAGATACATACATGTGTATGACCAACAATTGGTGCACCTTTGTTGATCTGCAGAAGTAGGCTGTCTTATTTCACTCCAAGCGTGCTGTCCAACAAGAAGTTACACACCATGTCGTCGCTTGTTAATACCTGTTGCAATGAAAAAGCCCTTAAAATACATCATATTGGCCACTGTAAATTGTTAAATAATCAAAAGATATTACGATAATTATTTACCACTGCATTAATCCATCATTGAATGAGATTTTGCACCTCAGCGATAATGGCGGGCGTGTGGTTGCGGAGGAAGCGGGAGCGGAATCCATGTTCAAGCTAAGGTCTTCAGGATTAGATCGATCACCGGAGTCCATTTTTATGCCAATTCGTTGTTTTACTTAATAAAAATATTATACTCATTTCAAAAGTTCAAAACCTCGAGAATTTAACGTGAATTACGTAAAATGACGTTGACGTATTGTAAGTGGCATAGATAAATAATTATAGTAAGTGGGGTTACCACTAAATATAACAATCGATACCTATTTAATAAATGAAACAGTAATCAATATCGATTGTTTCAAATTATTAAAAAAATACATTCATATTGTTTGATGTGTACCTAATTGTGTCCTGGGATATTTATTAATTATTATTTTTTACTTATATTGGCTCCATTCAGCCTGGTGGTAAATAAAATGGTAGCCAACGGTAGACAATGGATGAAGTATCCCTCATGTATCCTATCCGTTGGGTTTGCCATAGCTGGCCCCCAAGCGTGACGCAGGGAATCAGTCACCGACACTTGATAAAAAAGCGCGAAAGACGGTAACCTCCCCTATTTCTCAATTATGGTTTACCCCCGCTGAGTCTTCCGGTACCTCACTCACTGAAAAACACAGCAGTTAGGCTGCTTTTTGACTTTTGACATGTGACATTATGGGAAATCATGAGCTGTTATTAATTGTTCTATTTTGAATAAATAAAGAAAATAACGCGTCCTTAGGTACTTTCATTTAGATCTTTAAAAATCAGCCCCCTTGAGTAGTGGTGTGTACTCTATCGATAAGAATCGATTTAATTGACGTTTGGCTCTAAAATGGCAACTCAGCTCTGCACTTCCAGGAAAAGAATGATTCCTGTGTTAGTGAGCTAAATTCAAACTTATTTAGTGTGATAAATTATTTTGGACTTTAGGGGTAAAACGAATATGTTGACAAATAAAAATAATTAAAAACATAATTTTTAACCAAAATCTTTTTTTTGGGCGGGCTATGGCCATTTATGGCATCGTGCTTTTGCATAAAGTTTAAATAATAAAATAATGTGTTATATATTATTATGTAATTACCTACTTATTAGTTTAACTCACTCGCTCAAATAACAACAAGTTATCAAGCATAAACTAAACCAAAGTTACGGAGTCTCAAAATCATAACGATTTACGTTTCAAGAAGAGGTACAATAATTTTCGAATTACCATTAAACCACCGCTTTTACAATCTCACCGACCAATTGAACCAAAATATCATTTCTCCGAACTTATCTATGCTTGTGCCTTCTACGCCCATCTCGATAGCATTCAATCATTCGTTTATGGAACATTTGTATGGCCTCTAGATCTCATCTTTGCGGAAACCTTAGTGACCCGTACATTTAATTAAAACAAATAGACGAGGATAGGAGCAATTGAAGGCAATTGGGACTTCCGTGATCTTTGATGTTTGATGAATATCAGTTTCTTACAAATATTTTATATTATGTATATTTATTTGTACTAGGAAGACCAGGACTTGGAAAACTACGCTTGGAAAACGATACAGTTAAAGAAACTATTCCACGTAGTCGAAGTTGCCGTCAACATCTGATTACTAATATTACCAGTTCAACATTCTAATTAACTTATTTACAATGTTGAACATAGAGATATGAATCAAATGATATGCGGTTCGTATATTATTGCGTTTGTAACTTATTACACAATAATATAGTTACATTTGGCAACATTGTTTTGAAATACAAAATACGCTTTTGTACTATTAATTTTGTAAGTAATTTATTTCGCATGAATTCGCAAATAGATCTCTGTGGAATATTGTGTATTTTCGGGTTGTATTGGTAAAATACAACCAATGTCTAATTTTAAATCCAAAATGTTTGAACGAATTGCAAATACTATTCGATTCTTTATCGTCATCAGTCTATCTTAGTCCACTGCTAGGCATAGGCCTGGTATGAAAAATTTAGAGCTTATCGTGGGAGAGCCACGCTTCGGCATGAGTCAGCCCAGACTCGACCGCTGTGATGATACCAGGAATGGGCCTCACAGAA
The DNA here is from genome assembly GCA_014851415.1 of Cnaphalocrocis medinalis. NCBI lineage: Eukaryota > Metazoa > Arthropoda > Insecta > Lepidoptera > Crambidae > Cnaphalocrocis > Cnaphalocrocis medinalis. Next base: position 6,311 of record JABMDO010001807.1, read on the forward strand.
GACTGGCGTGAAGCATTACCTGCGCTGTTTCGTCGAGTGAGTGAGGATATCGGAGGCCCAATTGGGGGAAAAAGGGTAACCCCTTTTACGCAGGTTTGCATCGCATTTGTGACTCGACTGGTGTTGCAGGTGTCGCCCATAGGGGCGGCGGCCATTGCTAACCATCAGTTGATCGGTCCGCTCGTCTGTCACACATAAAAAAAACATTGTAACTTGAGCGCTCGGCCACAGATTAAACCACTAATATATCCAAAAAATAATTTGAAGCAGCCCCTGTGCTGTGTTTCGCCGAGTGAGTGAGGGTACCGGAGGCCCATTTGGGGGGGAAGGGGATAAAAGGTTGGCAGCGCACTTGTAACTCCACTGGTGTTGGCAAGTGTCCATTAGGGCGGCGGCAATGCTTACCATCAGGTGATCCGCCTGCTCGCCTTGCTACCTAATCGCATAAAAAAAAATTAAACAAATTATTAAAAGTCATTGAAAATATGTCTCAAAATGGATAGTTAAACACGTGGTTAAAGGGAAATAGAAATATTCTTTATTCATTTAAGGTCCTTATAGAACATTTATGAATGTCAAATATTATGTAAGCTACCGCTGATTCGGAAAGTTTGATTTCTACCTGAGAAGAATCAGCAAGAAACTCAGTAGTTACTCTTTTCAAATTATAATCATTACATTTTCATTCTGTTAATAATTAAAAAAAAAACATTATTAAGATTACAGTTACAATATGATAATCAATGCTTTTATCGTTTAGATAATCGTCAAAGTAAAATTATGGAATCAAATTATACATATAAAATAATAGGCATAGAAATTAACAAGTCCAGGAATCCACTTCATTTAAATAATCTTCCACATTATAGTAGCCTTCTTCTGCATTAAGCAGTTTTTGATATGATTTTAAATTCATGTAATGGTAAGTCAATAAGATTTTTGTGTAACTTATTAAACTTTTTATGCTCAATCCCACAAATGATTGCCAATTTTATGAAGTCTTAGATTTGGGACCGCAAGCCCTATGGTTTATTTCGTGTGTTAAAGCTATGAAAATCAGATTTTCGCGAGTAAAGATGCAAGTTTTTACGTACAAACATAATACAATCAAAAAATGTATTGCGATGCTACCGTTAAAATATTTATTTCCTTGAATATTCTCTAAGTGAGTCACGTGATCTAAGGCCATAGATGGCACGGATTGCCCTCTTCTGCAATATGAAGATAGCTTGTAAATCAGCACCGGATCCCATAGCAATAGACCATATGACATCAGACTATGAAAATAGCTAAAAATAACCAGGTCTTGCAGTCTCAATATCAGTCAGATCTCTTATTTTTCTTACTGCGTATGCAGCTGAACTAAGTCTTCCTGCCAAGGCAGCGATATGGGGGCTCCACTGCAATTTTGAATCTAGAGTGATACCTAGAAAAACTGTGGAGTTTATAATTTCAATAGGTTCATTATTCATGACTATATAATATTGACCCTGCCTTACATTAGCATGTGAACTTTACACATTTAGTTTTCTTCTTGAATTAAGAACTAAGTTATTAGAAGTGAACCAGTGTAGTACTTGAGAGAGTGTGTTATTGACATCGTCAACATTTTCTTTTTGTCTATCAACCTCAAAAGCAAGGATGTATCATCAGCAAATAACACAATCTCACATAGATCTTTAGTATAGTAAGGAAGGTCATTTAGGTAGATTAAAAACAGCAGCGGCCCCAATATGGAGCCCTGGGGTACACCCATAACTAAGGGGGCGCCTGAAGAGTCAATTCCATTGACAGCACCTTCTGTATCCTATTAGATAAATAAGATTTGATTAGACTAAGTGAGTTGTCTAAGGACACCGTAATGGTGTAACTTCATGAGCAACTTTTCATGATTGACGCAATCCAAGGCTTTGGACAGATCACAAATATTCCAATAGCATCCCGCTTCCTTTCCCACGCATCAAAGGACATGCTTGATAAGTGCCACTCCAGCATCAGTAGTGGATTTACCTTTTGTAAATCCAAATTGCTTACTGTGCAATATTTTATTCAAATTCAAATGAGACAATAACTGGATGAATATTACTTTTTCAAAAATTTTGTTAGAGCTGGAAGTATAGAAATGGTCTGAAGTTAGACGGATCACTTTTCTCTCCCGATTAAATAATGGTATTATTTTACTGTATTTCATCATATCGGAAATCACCGTCATCAACACAATTTATTGAATATCAATGCTAAATGGGGTGCGATAGCATGTATTATATTTTTAGTATATCTACCGAGAGACCCCACAAATCCTCAGTTGGCTTCATGTTCAATTCTTTAAATATTTTTAAATTGGTTATCAGCATTGATATGAGTGAATTTAAAGGTAGTCTTGCATTCATCAACAATGTGATTTGAGCAGGGAAGCAGCAAGATTGCGCTTGAGTTCAGTTTTGTAGTGGTAGTGACTGCTTATACTAGAAAAGAAAGACTGAAAAGTTTCTGCTACCTTCAGAGTCAGAAACAACTGATTTGCCATCAATTTTAAGAGAGAGCTTGTTTTTCTTTTGTTTTATTTTTACAAGTCTCTTTATTTATGATTTTCATGATATTTTACGTTTATTAGTGGCATTTATAATCTTGTCTTTAAAATAATTAGATTTTGCCATTGCACATACTTTTTTGAATAATTTTGAGTATGTTCTGACATATTCAATTAACTTAGGGTCATTTGAGTTAGCTTTGATATCATATAATTCAAATAACCCTATCTTTCTGCTTTTGTAGATGCCTTGAGTGGCCCAGTCACTGAATTACTTTTAGAAGTATCTAATTTAATTGTTTTCCTTAGTGAAAACCTTATTAAATTCCTTTTCCACTACATTAAAAGCTTATCATAAAGTATATTAGCATTTCCATCATTAAAGGGATAATGCAGGCATCTTTCTATATATGTTATCTTAAATTTTTCTTTACGGTTTGCCGTAATTGGTCGACAACACAAAACTGCTCGAAGAAGGTACATGACGGTATTCCAACTGTGCTATCTGTCCACTATGATCTGAGTTTATAAAGTTTATTATGGATTTATCTAATACATTACAATTGCAAATATGTTATCCAAGCAAGTAGCTGGGTGGGGGTAATTCGCGTGGGTTCGTTAAACAGATGATGTAAAGTTAAACGATTTGAAAAGATTCCAGAAAACGCATCGAGTTCTGTGAATATCTAAAATATTATATAAAATCCCCGCACACAACTACTTTTTATTAGATGAACATATTTTCTTAGTACTTCTTCCATAATGGATTCAAATGAATTAAAATTCCCAGAGGGGGCCTGTACACACAGACAATGACATGGTTCGTTTCAAGCTCAACACAAGCAAGCTCAATAGTTCGCTCATGAGAAAGTGAAACAATATCTTTGCGTTCTTTAAATTTAATAAAATTGTTTAACAGAATTAGTGACCCACCTCTGATTGCCGACCTTCTCGTGAACGAACTACCGACGGGATGGGATGTAAATGTCTTCAGTGACAACCGCTAAACAGCGGGTAACACCGCGGGTCACAACTAGTTCACACTCGTACTATAAAATTACAATCCAAGAGTTACATGATCCCAATTAAAAGGGTTAACATGTCGGAACCAGTCCAACCCTTAAACGCCGGGGGCCCGCATGCACCCGCCAACTTTGGTTGGTCCGAAAAAATACTGAAGTTGCAAGTTGGTTAATGGTCCAGTTTGGAACTAAGTTGAATGTTGAATTCATTATTTTTGGGGTAAATGGGAAAGTCTGATTTGCTGGAAAAGTAGTAGGACAGGTGGTTTGTGCACTGTCCGTGTCGTCTGTATATTTAATACGAGTATTTATCTCAAAACGAATTGGGGCTATCAAAAGATAACAGTACCAGAATATTAGCAGTGAATTTAAAATAAAATATCGGTTTTGGTTTTTTGCGGTAGTTTCGGAAACTACTAAGCGGGTTTGCAAGATTTTGCGGCTCGACCGGCGTGATACCACTGCTGCCTCACAGAAAACCGGCGTGAAGCAGCCCCTGTGCTGTGTTTCGCCGAGTGAGTGAGGGTACCGGAGGCAGGCCAACCCGGGGGGGAAGGGGATAAAAGGTTGGCAGCGCACTTGTAACTCCACTGGTGTTGCAAGTGTCCATGAGCGGCGGCAATTGCTTACCATCAGGTGATCCGCCTGCTCGTTTGCTACCTATCACATAAAAAAAATAAGGGTTCCATTCGCCATTTGGCTACGGAACCCTAAAAACTGGACCCCTGGTCCCACCCTATCCAGTAACAGTTTCATCTTGTTGTTTATAAGTTTCAGAACAGTCTGTTGATTTTAAACCTTCTCCTGTAAACTTTTCACTTCTTCTACGTCCGTTTCAAAGATCACTACCAGTAGAAATAGATTGATAAATTTATTGATTCCACCATAGTTTTGAAGAACGTCGTATAAGTAGGAACACGGCGATTTCAGGTACTAAGATAAGGCTTTGTATATTTTATTATTTTTCGGAAATTCTGAAACTTGTTTTTATTACTTAATTTGAATATTTTCTTGTTGTGATTTTCAGTATTTATAACATATATCAGAAACATACTTTT
>JABMDO010001808.1:0-28383 GCA_014851415.1 Cnaphalocrocis medinalis
ACGCGGCCTCAGCCTGGCCTGTATCTCTGAGTGTGCCAGAGGGACGGGAATTTTAATAAAGTTGAAAACGATAGTATTTCCGAGCAGATAGGATCTGTTGATCTTCAATGAAATGGGTTTATTTCTTCATTAAGAGCCGGCACGGCAACGCATTTGTGATGGCTCAGGTGTTTGCAAATGTCCATGGGCTGAGGTGATGACTTACCCATTAGCAACTATGTACTTTTGTTTGCTATAATGTAAAAAACCGGCCCAAGTGCGAGTCGGGCTCGCGCACAAAGGGTTCCGTAGTTACAGTTAAATCAACCTATCTCAAAACTATAAAGCGATACTTTGATCAAACCAAAAATCGTTGAAAGATTTAATTAACCTGCATCACCTCTATTTTTTTAGAATTTTATACCCCGTAGTTTAAATAGAGAGGGGGGGACCATACTTTTTACGCTTTGAGAGCTGATATCTCAAAAACCGTCACTTTAAGAATGTTTTTTAGAAAAACTTTATATCATTTTAAAAGACCTTTCCCTGCATACCCCACACGGGTATGTACATCGAAAAAAAAGTTCATCCCTCAGTTACATGTTATGGGGGGCCCCACCCCAATTCTTTTTTTTACTATTTAGTGTCATATTTTTGTAGCGGTTCATACAACACATATTCCCATCAAATTTCATCACTGTAGTACTTATAGTTTCCGAGTAAATCGGCTGGTGACAGACGGACAGACGGACAGACGGACAGACGGACAGACGGACATGACGAAACTATAAGGGTTCCGTTTTTGCCATTTTGGCTACGGAACCCTAAAAAAGGCAGGCGAGTGAGAAAAAATGTTGAATTAACTCAGATGAGTCTAGACTCATACGTACAAGCTAGCTTATACGTGCAAAATACTCTTTAGTGACGTTCAAATAGTGCAAAGCACAAGTGGACCTAAACCAAAATGGAATATTTCGTCAAAAAGCCACCAGAAGTATAGCTGGGTGATCTTCGCCATGAAATAACTTTCATAGCCGTCTTTAAACCCATTATTATGTACATGTGTCAAATTTGGAGGAACACACAGGACTGTCACAAAAAAGTAGAATAACCCAGGTACTCAGGCAGGCTGGGTTCTTTCTACACTAGCTGGCAGTGTATAAATCAGTACAATAAACTTTTTAAGTCTTTCAATTAGACATAATAATTCTACTACGGTTAACCACATAGTAACGAAATGCCTAAAATGTACTCTCGGGTACTTAATGTCAAGCCTTTGAAGTTTTTTGCTCTGTATAAAACTTAAGTATATTCTCCAAGAGCCAGGTTAACTTGAACACTAGCCGAGCGTGAATCTTCAACTTGAAGTGATAAATTTTAACTTCTGTCAGGTAAGTTGGGCTAAGGACCACTTAAGACTGACGAATCGGTTTAGCGCTAAGCTCTTAGTGCAGTTTTAGACTAGCGTTTTATATGCGCGAATAATGTGTCAGCCTGTATAGCAGGGTTTCTTAAAGTGGGGTCCATAGCATGTGTATCAGGGGTCCGCAGATAGTCAGTATATATTTGTAAGAGAATTGTGTGGTATAGGGCGCGGGCGCGAGCCCGGACTGCGCGTGATTCTGGTGTAAATCGATTGAACTTCGCAGATGACTGCGACTTGCCTTGTCGAAGACAGTCCCACAGTTTAACGCTCTCATTGAGGCCAAATAACAACACCCTTCTCAACAACTTACTCGTGGTAAGTAAGTGTAATTAAAATTCAAATAAAAGTATTTTTAAATAGGTAAGATTTTTATTTGACTTTTTTTACCAATTTTTTTTTTGGTCCGGGCCGAGGTCCGTGGAATTTTTTGAATTTCGAAAGTGGTCCATGACTGCAAAAAAGTTTAAGAAAACCCTGCTGTATAGGGTAAAGGTGGGATAGATGCCGTGGTAGGATAGATGCCTCAAAAAACATGTAGCAACTTGTGTGAACACTACCCACATAATTTTCGTTTCAATACAATCTCCTCCTCCTCATCAGTCGACGCTAAGGGCTGAGTATTCGCACAGGTCGCTAGTGTTGCTACATATAGCGAACTCTGCGAATCCTACTACAGCATCTATCCCACCTTTCCCTACTGTCACACTGCAGGGCAAAGGCATCCATCATAGAAATCAAGTCATCACTACTATGATAGGATTAGGCTTAATCACCACGCCTATTGCCTAATGCGGATTGGGGGCAAAACTGAACAAAAGAATGGAAATAATTATACTTTTTGCTCGTCCCGGGATTTGAACCTAGGACCACGAGATCACGGACTAGTACTTAAACCAATAGACCAATGGGGCGTTACGCGCGTATAAACTCGTTTTTTTTTCAAGTACATTTTGGCAGTTGTAAAAGCCTTGACACGCTTCTGAACTCGAATCGTAAATTGAAAAACGTTGTCATAGGAGTGTCATGGCGGGTAGGTATCAGTGACTTATATGCGTGTCTGATTTTAGAAGCGCGTTTTAACGACCGTATACGCGCGGAAAAATACGCTAATCTGAAACCACTCTTACGTAGAATGTATATCTTGATAATTTTCTACTAATAATATAATTAATTATTAAGGTGTATCCATACTAATATTATAAATGCGAAAGTAACTCTACAGTCTGTCTGTCTATCTGTCTGTTACTCTTTCACGCCAAAACTACTGAACGGATTTAAATGAAATTTGGTATACAGATGATCTAGACCCTGAGAAAGAACAAAGGCTACTTTTTATTGCTAAAAGAGGGTTGTAAGGGGTTAAAAGGGGGGTAAAAAGTTGAATGAACCGGAGCTCGAACTCGAGCAGGACGCGGATAACGCGCAAGACAGCGTGGTTATCCACAAGGCGGTGCCCTCCAAGGGCGTAAAGCAGGAGCTTATCAAAGCTACCGGCTCGAAGACCAGAAAGAAGACTCCCGGCGGAAGCTTGTTCTTCCGGCCGGATGATTTTGAGGTGTCGGACTCCGGACGCGGAGACGCTCAAGGGCTCCGACACCGACCTCTCGGCGATGAGTGACGCCTCCTCCAACACCCGGGAGGCGTATATGAAGACGCGGGCTTCTGCTCGTAAACGCGCGGCGACCGACGGGTCGAAGTCGGAGGGGTCCTGGCTCCGACAAGAGCTCGAGTCGGCCCGAAAGGTGAAAAAGCGCGCTGGGCCAGGACGCCCGGCAACCTCTGGCCAGTTCATCGCACTGGCCGAGTCAAGGAGGGCTGCGGCTGAGGCCTGAAGGCCGAAGCGAAGGCTCAGGAAGAACTGGAGGTGCAAGAGCGGGAGCGCCAAACGCGCGAGTTCCGCGCCAAGCATGGTTATGGCGTCCGCTCCCGTTCTAAATTACACGGGAGATGTCGGTTCGCGGACTTGGTCCAGACATGCAGAAGAGGATGCCTCTCAGATCCTGGGGGTGTCCCGTAAATCTAAAAATCTGCAGGGACCGATGCAAAGGCCCTAAAGGATCGAACGCTGTCCCTGCTCGCAGTGACGGGGGAGATGGCCAATCGCTCGGTGTCGGAAGAGACCGCTGCCCTCCAGGCGACAGTCCGTCGCTTGTCAGCAGAACTGGCGGCGGTCCGAGGCGAGCTGCAGACTCTCCGCGAGGAACGGGCCCTGGCGACTGCCATGTCGCCGATGGCGAGCGAGGCCTTTACTTTGCCCTCCTCCCCCTCCCCCAAAAAGCGAAGACAACCCCGAAGGCGGCAGCCCAAAAGGCTGCGCCTCAGGGTCATGATCTGGAGGCGCGCATAGCCGCCATCATAGAATCTCGGCTGCACGAGCAGACCCTTCAGGAGCGGAACTTTGTTCCGCTCCCCTTTTCGAGGGTCTAGAGGGTCCGGCTCCTCCCGGAGCCGAGAATCCGCCCTCCGCTTGCTGCAGACAAGCAGCGCGAAGCTGCGGCCGCTGGGGTAGCCCTCCGCACCCACTCCTCTCCTTCCCTCAGTCAAAGAAGGGCAAAGGAGTGGGGAAATCGTCGGCGAAAGCCACGATAGCGCGCTCCCCGGGACCCCCGTAAACTCGCGCCAGGAGTTTCGCCGCCGCTGCGGCGACGAATGCAACGCCCCGCGGGTCGGAGAATCAGCCCAACCGCCCGCAGCCCAGGGAACCTGTGGCCCTCCACCTCCTGGGCGGGAAGACCCCCTCCTGCCAGCCAGCACCCCTGCCAATGAGGGGTGGCAGACAGTCGGCAGGAGGGCCCCACCAAAGAGAAGAAGAAGGGGCAGACAGCGAAAGCAGCCGCTGCTACCCCAAATGCCCCTCCCGATCAGATCGGCCTGACAGGCGGCAAGAGGGCCAACAAGGGTGGGAGGAGGAAGAAGCCCTCCTCAGCCCCCTCGAATGCGGCCTTCTCCACTAAAAGGCTCGTGGCCCCAAGGTCGTCGGCCGTCGTTGTGACTCTGACGGCCGAAGCTGTGGAGAATGGTGAGACCTACGACAAGGTCCTCACCCGGGCCCGCCAGGCCATCGGTGACGCCGCTTCGTTAGGCATCGCCCGGCTCCGCTGCCGGCATACCGCCACGGGGCTCGGAAATTTGAGCTCCCCGGCGCAGCAAGTGGTCCTGCCGCGGACGCCTTTGCAGCCAGGCTGCGCGAGGTAGTGGCGGATGTGGCGCACGTCAGGCGCCCGGTGCGATGCGCCACCCTCCTGGTGACCGAGCTAGATGACTCGATCACCAAGGAGGAGGTGGCGGCCAAGGCGGCGGAAGTCGGCGGCTGCGATGCAGCTGCCGTTAAGTGTGGAGAAGTTCGTCGCGGGCCGCTGGGGCCTGGGCCAGGTCCGCCTACAGCTGCCCATTACGGCAGCCAAGGTGATCCTGAGGGCGGGTCGCCTGCTGGTAGGCTGGAGCTCGGCCGGTGTAAAAGCACTGGAGGAAGAACCCCTTCGGTGCTATAAGTGCCTATGCACCGGCCACACCGTGTCCTTGTGTCCCTCCGATGTTGTCCGCTCAAGCCTGTGTTACAGGTGCGGACAAGAGGGACACCAGGCCAAAGACTGCTCGGCGAAAGTGCCCTGCTGCGCCGTTTGTGCCGCTGCAGGGCCGGCCAGCGGAGCACTCAATGAGGGGGAGGCGCTGCCGCCCTCCCCCCAAGAAGGGAAAGCAGCAGCCTGCCGCTGCCACCACCACTGCCGCTGGGGCTCCCCCGGCGGCGCAGGCTGAGGAGGGTGCGATGTCCGAATGATGCCGCAGTTCAGACAACGCACCTTCCTCCAGGCGAACCTGAACCACTGCCGCTCGGCCCAGGACCTGCTATTCCAGCGAGTGGCCGAGTGGCAGTCGGACGTGGTGGTAGTCGCCGAGCCATACCACATCCCTGATGGATGGTTCGGCGACACAGACGGGGTGGCCGCCATTTTCAGTCGGCGTTCCTCCGCCTTCCCCCCCCTCTCATTCATGGAGAGGGGGTCTGGTTTTGTAGCCGCCGGTTGGGAAGAGCTGGCCGTGGTGGCGGCCTATTTTTCACCCAACCGGCCCCTTGTCGAGTTCGAGGCTTTTTTGGTCACCCTGGGCGCAGTTTTGGGCCGTCTGGCACCGCGCCCAGTGATAGTTGCCGGGGACCTCAATGCGAAATCTACCGCATGGGGGAACCCGGCAACTAACCCGAGAGGTCGGGCCTTACAAGAGTGGGCGGTGGCATGTAGCCTCACGCTCCTCAACAACGGCTCGACCCATACGTGCGTACGGCACAATGGCGGATCGGTGGTGGACATCACATTCGCCACCCCATCCATCGCCGTACGCACCACCGGCTGGGAGGTGCGGCTTGAGGAGACCCTGTCCGACCACCGGTATATAAAGTTCCAGGTCGGGCGGGCGGCGGGGTCTGAAGTACCCCATAATAGGCCTTCTCCTTTCCCTCGTTGGGCTTTATCGAAGCTCAACAAGGAGAAGGCCAAGGAGGCGGCGTTTGTCCAGGACTGGTTCTTCCCAGTCCTGGACGAAAATGACGTGGACGCGGTCGCGTCCACGCTCCGCACGTCGCTGACCGAGGTATGTGATGCGAGCATGCCTCGGTCACCGCCGCCCGGGCCCGCGCCACTCGGTCTATTGGTGGTCGGCCGAGCTGGAGGACCTCTCGGCGGCTTGCCGGAGGGCGCGCAGGGCCCTGCAGCGGGCTAGCAGACGCCGCAGGAGGGACCCAGCTAACGAGGCTCTCCTCCTGCAGGCTTACAGGGAGTTGAGGGACTCTTTGAAGCATGCCGTCGGCCAGGCAAAGGACGCCGCCAGGGTCGAAATGCTAGAGGGTTTAGACCGGGATCCATGGGGGCGGCCGTACAAGGCGGCCCGCAATAAGCTGCGCCCCATCGGCCCCCCGGTCACGGAGACCCTCCAGACGGAGCTCCTTGAGAGAGTAGTGCGGACGCTTTTTCCTGTCCGCACCGATTTCACCCCTCCAAGGATGCCCCCGCCAGTAGGGGTGGTCCCGGTGGTAAATGAGGCCCCACCCATCTCCACTGAGGAGTTCGGCGCGGCGGAGCTCCGTCTCCGCGCCAAAAGGACTGCCCCCGGCCCGGACGGGATCCCGGCTCGAGTTTTGGCCCTCTCGCTGAGCGAGCTGGAGGGCCGCGTTAGGGACCTCCTAGACCGTTGTTTGGCGGTCGGGAGGTTCCCTAAGCTGTGGAAGCAGGGCCCTTTGGTCCTGCTCCACAAAGAGGGCAGGCCGGCGGACTCGCCGTCGGCCTATAGGCCCAATTGTGCTGGCTGGATGAGGTTTGGGAAGTTTTTTGAGAAGATTCTCGCTTCCCGCCTCATCCAGCACCTTGAAGAGACTGGGCCAAATCTGTCGGCGGCCCAGTATGGCTTCAGGGCGGGTCGATCGACAATAGACGCCCTGAAGCTCCTCCAAAGGGAGTGTGAACAAGCCGCTTTGGAGGGGAAGGGAGTTGTTGCAGTGTCGATAGACATAAAAAACGCTTTCAACCCTCCCCCCCCACGTCACGATTCTTGAGGCACTCAAGTTTTTCAGAGTGCCTCAATACCTCTCGGTCCTCATTGAGGATTACCTCAGGGATCGGGAGGTAGTATACGTTGGACCGGTCAGGGCCAAATGGTGCGCCGCACCGTAGAGACGGGGGTTCCGCAGGGGTCGGTTTCTTGACCACTCCTGTGGAACCTGGGGTACGACTGGGTCCTGCGCCGGCCGTTCCCCCAGGGCAGCAAAGTCATCTGCTATGCAGATGACACGCTCATTGCTGCCCGGGGGAAGACTTTTGACGGGCCGCGCGGCGCTGCAGCAAGAGCGTCGCGCGCCACGGACTCAGTCGTCGCAAGGGTGCTGCGCTTAGGCCTGGAGGTGGCCGTGGAGAAAGACTGAGGCGATCTACTTCCCTCGGTCTTCCCACGAGAGGTTTCCCCTCCGGCAAAACATTGTTATCGGAGGGACCCAGGTTGCGGTGAGGGCCGACGATGCGCTATATCGGCCTCACCCTGGACCCGCGGTGGCATTTTGGCCTGCACTTTGCAGGATGTCCCCGCGGCTCCTCAGGGCAGCAGATACATTGTCCATGGCTGCTGCCCAACCTGTGCGGCCCAGGCTCCAGGTGCCGGCAATTATACGCCGGCATCCTACGAAGTATGGCGCTCTACGGAGCGCCAGTCTGGGCGGACTCCCTAGCGAGAGGGGAAAAACCTTCCCTTCTTGCGGGGGCCTCAGCGAGTGATGGCGCAGCGGGTCGCTCGGGCCTTACCGAACGGTAAGCTTCGATGTGGCCTGCTTGCTCGCTGAGACCCCTCCATGGGAGTCGGACGCCGTTGTGCTCCTCCGCCGTGTACGACTTCACGGCGGAGAAAAGGGCAGCAGGGGATTCCCCTTCTGCCCCGTCGAGCGGGAGGCCGTGCGGACGGAGGCCCGTCAGGTCCTCCGGGGGCGATGGTCTGAGCACCTCGCCCTTACCCGCTACGGCCGGAGAACGCTCGACGCGCTCGCCCCGGTCCTGGACCGGTGGCTGGAGCGTGCACACGGCTGTTGTTTCCTTCCGGATGGTGCAGGTGATGACCGGGCATGGATGCTTCGGTTATTACCTGCACAAGATTGGCCGGGGGAGACGCCTTCGTGCCACGCCTGCGGCGCTGTGGAGGACACGGCGCCAGCACACCCTGGCGGTGTGTGCGTCGTGGGCCCCGCAGCGCTACGCACTGGTGGCGGAGGTCGGCCAGGACCTTTCTCTGGCCAGTATAGTGAGAGCTATACTGGCTAGCGATGAGGCCTGGAAGGCATTCGCCGCCTTCTGCGAGCAGGTGATGGTCGCGAAGGAGGCGGCGGAGCGCGAGCGAGAGGCAGACCCTTTTGCTCCCGCGCTCCGCAGGGCACGCAGGGGGAGGAGACGACGCCAATATGTGCGTCTCCTCCCTCTCCGAGGAGGGGGTCCGCCGGTGCGTGGGGCTGTAACCCCATCACCGGCATTGCACGGATCACCTCCTACGCCTGGAGGGGACGGCTCGATACTCTCTCGGCTGTCCCTCTCCCTCCCCCGGACCCGGGGGAGGAAGCGCCTAGGCCCGCCGTGTAAGGCGGGCTGCCGTCCGGGGGAGGATCGTGGAGTAAGGTTCCGTACCACTGCCCCACGATCCTCTCCCACTTAAGGACGATGAGGGAGAGTCCCAGGAGTTTTAGTCGGTATACCCCCGCCTTCAGCGGGGGGGAGTCCGACATAACCCATCTGTTTACAGACGGATGGGTATGCGTAAGGCAAAAAAAAAAAAAAAAAAGGGGTAAAAGTTACTTTTCTACGCGGACGAAGTCGCGGGCGGCCGCTAGTAATAAATATAATATTAAATTTTATCCTTCATAGCAATACCTGTGAAATGACCGGGAGAGAGCTCCACTTCGGTATATTTGAGCTGGCTTCACCGGAGTGAACAGAAGACCGGCGTGAAACAGCATCTGCGCTGTGTTTCGCCGAATGAGTTAGAATTATAAATAGTATAGATACACAAATACACATACATACACACACACTCACACACAATTTAGAACAAAGCAAAGCTTTCTCCTTTATACTGTTAGAGTAGATTTAGTATTTCATTTAAATAAATTGCGTTTTATTTACAAAATTCGTCTACTGATATTGAAATAGCTCTTTCAATCAAAGTTAGGACTTTCTATTAATTTCCAGTAAAAGTTTTGATGTAGAAATCTTCAAAGCTTAAGTGCATTATTATCATCTCGAAAGCTCGAAGTTAGATTTTCTCTATTAGCTATTTAGAGAAAGTTGTCTTGGACCGGCGACCGTAATTAAGTATAAAAAAATTAGGAATTGAAGATTGCTGAATAAAAAATAAACGGATCTTAGACCCATCTTTGCGTGGTAATCGCAAGTTCTTTTTTTTATCACAAATCAAACCCAATCAAATAAAAAGGTTGTCTGGAAGAGATCGCTATTAGCGATAAGGCCGCCGATATTGTATTTGAAAATTAATATTAGCATTCAGTTCTGTAATGTGTTGTGCAATAAAGAGTATCTATCTATCAAACAACTTCTCAATAGTATAAATAAATGTTTAAAAAAATACTTAGGGTAGTCGGTGCCACAATACGGGTAACATCAAGGTAAGCTGCAATGTACTTATTGCTACCATTAAAACTGTTGTTGCATTTTACGATTATCACGAGTTATGTCACTTTACGTCCATGACTTTGACAGATAAATCGGAATTTTTATCTCCAAAATAATGTCTTGTATAGTTATGTGACGCCTTTATCTTTACATAGCCCGCAATTTGCTCACTCGTTGGCTAAACACAGCGCAGGCACTTCAAACCAGTCTTCTGTGAGGCCGTGGTATCCCTCGGTTGACCCGGGCTATTAATGCCGAAGCGTTGGAATCCATTTAAAACCGCCGTGTGAATGTTCACGTTAAAATTTCGTCAGTAATTGAAATTAGTATTGATTTAAATGCGATAATTAGTAATAAGTTACTCAAAGTAACTCGTGCTCAAAATATACAAGGATGTATCTGGAAACATTTACTTCCATTTAACTACATCTTCTGCCTATTATTCTGAACAAAATTTTTATGACTTTTAGAAAATTCGCATAAAAAAATTAACTTTTCACATGACTTGATCATTTTGTATAATTTTCAAAAGTCCCAGAACAAAATATTGTTCTAAATGCTGCCCACCAGAGACTAAAGTGCAGTAACCGCAAAATAACGATTGCGAGAAAACGCCACTAAAAGTTAAGAATTTGATATAAAAAGTAAGCAGATGTATAAACAAAAAAATAATAATGCAGAAATGTTCTATAGACGTTGGTTCACACGTCTAAAAAACAATAAAGAAATAATCCTTAAAAATGATTTTATTAATGGCCATTAGAATTTGGCACGAGTTACGACACGGATTTTTTATAAAAAAGAAACATTTAAACTGATTAAAAACGCAGTTAAAATTGGTATTACTGCGTTCGAATTAGTTGTTTTGTCAAGAAACACAACTAACATGCAGTAAGGTGAAAAAAATACTGCATGTTAGGTGGTTTTATAGAAAAAAAGTGTTCGTTTTACAAACGCAGTAAAAAAAATAGCTTGGAAATATATATTAAAGGTCTATTGTTACCTAATTAATAACAATTAGTCAACTTAAACAATTGAAAATCATATATCAAAAATAAAAAAAACTTCTTTTATGCCAAACATAACATGTTAGTTTTCTTCTCATAATGACATAAAGGTAAGTCTTTGATAATAAGTTTCTAGGAATAACTTATGAACTTACATAAAACATTACTGCTCTTTATTTGGTTATTTCCAAATGTGTGTCACTATGCTATCCAAACTAATATGCAGTAATGCTGTATTTTACTGCATTTTAGTCGGTTCATAATAATTAAAGAGTGTTAAGTATTCACAACTAAAATGCGGCTATCTTTGATTATACTGCGTTTTAGTTAGGAGCTCATGACTATTTACATTATTTTTTCTAATTGCAGTAAAAATAGTTTGTATGGAGGTAAATTTTACTGCATGTTAATTGGTTTTTATATATTTTTTACAAATATACAAACCTGACTAAAGGGCTGTAAAGATTAATAGTTTACTGCATTTTAGATAGGAAACCTTAAAATTTTGTTTACACTTAAATATATACTGCATTTTAGTTGGGAAACCACGCAAAATTTTAATTTTATTAGTTTTGCAGTAAGAGTAAAACTGTTATTAAAAAGCCATCTAATTGTCCGAGAAAAAAAATTATAAATTCTGCAGAAACCTTATGAAACCTGTTTTCAGAATCACTAATAAAACGAAAAATCATAAAAGGGCTATTACTGCACTTTAGTGTCTGGTGGGCAGAATGGTTGGTAGATGACGTAGTCAAAGGGATGTAAATGTCCGCAGATACACCCTGTATTTCTAATAAAATTAACGTTGAAGGAAAACCCTTCAATTTCACACTCATTATCCGCCCTTATCCTCTTACCACTTCTTTTCAAACCCCCGTTTACGGACAATCCTTTAAAACCTCAATTAACTAAAAGCATTTTTTACCTAACCCTTCAATGTTCCCGAAATAGATACTTCAATCAGCCTTTTTAATACTTAAACATAAAATGAACAAACGAAAAACAGCCCGGGCAGTAGGCGAGTGATGTCGAGTTGAAATATCACTCAAGTGACTCGAGTGATACTGATATCACAATTTGACAATATCTGAATATTGTCAAATGAAAGCCAAGTGTTTATGCAAAGTGATTTTCAATTTATCTTTTTGCACTTCTTTTTAGGTATATAGTTAGATATAAGTACTTGACTTTACTTGTTTATGTAGCTCCTCAATGGTATTTCTGTGAAAAAAAGTCGTCACTTTAGTATGTTCCTCACAAAACATTCTGTCTCACTCGTCTAGCAAACTGACGGAACTCCACTAGGGTCAAAAATAAAACACCAACCTACAACCTAGTCTCAATCTAGGGCAACCCCTGTACTATATAAAGTACCAGATGACGTTAGATAACTGGGGGCGTCAAATCAGAAAACTTAGACCCGAAATGATTTCTTACTCTTACTCAAAAATACCACTTAAAAAATGTAGTTTCCTAAATTGACTAGGCCGGGAATTGACCCCGGGATCTTTCGTGCTTCGGCGAACACCTTAGCCGTAAAATGGTAATTGATTTTGACTAAAAAAAAAGAAATGCTAAGTTTTTGTTAATAACCGCACATCGTTATCCGATCACTGCTATTAAACTGACTCAAAATAGTTGACTTGAGTGCAAAATCTCAACTCCAGTCCCATCACTAAAGCAAGGTAAAACCGGGTTCGTTCTTTATTCATTACAAGAAGAAAAACATTAACATCAACAAAGAATTCAAAACAGTTTGTTGCAAAACACACACGAAACTGGTTGGTTTTACGAGGCAAAATTCTCGCTGCATTTATTACTGGGATAAAAGAATGAGTTTGTATGAGGGTTTAACAGACTAGAAATAATAACGTGAACGAATGTAATTAGATGTAAAAAAGTAAAAATTCACACAACATCTCATACATTGACTTGACTCCGTTCTAAGTAGCTTAAGCACTTGTGTTACAGATATCAGACAACAGAGGATCAGAAATACAATACTTAAATACATCAACACATAGACTCTGAACAAACACAAGTGTTCATCATACGAATGTTTGTCCAGGGTGGATATCGAACCCACGACCTTTGGCGTATGAGGCAAGGTCACTACCAAATACGCCATTCGGCCAGTCATATAAATACTGTCCCACAGAAGGTCAAATACCTCCATCATAGAAAATCAAGTCATCGCTATATGAAGAGATTAGGCTTAGTCTATGAGCGGGAGCAATCACTTACCATCAGGTGATCCGTCTGCTCGTCTGCCACCTATCACATATAAATAAAAATACTTTGGTGTACAAAATATGACATTTTTAAGTGCATAATTAAGTAGTTTTGTTGTAGCCAATATAAATATTATGAAAGTATAGGTACATAAAATACCGAATTATTTTAACCATCAAAGCAACAAGCGTTGTAAAAAAAAATAGGCAGACGAAAATATATTCTATCCACACACCATTAGGGTGCTTACATACCGAACCGACTGAGAAAAAAATCCGGAATCCAATCCCAAAGTCAATGAGCGTTCCAATCCTGTTCTGCATTACAACTAAATCCACCCAAAATATACTAACAGGCTAAAAATGGCTCCTCCCTGGATTCAAAGTTTCGAGCCCTGTCGCCCTGGGCCACAGAGTAAGCATTTCCAGTAGTAATGATCAACCGGGCAATACGCGCCGCGAGATAATTTGTCGACATTCATAATGTGTCGGCGCAAGTTGCTTCTCGCTCAACTGAAGAGCGATTTACACTTTAATAAGTACGTTGCTTCATCAGCGAGTTAAGTAATTTTTGCTGTGTGAACGGCAAACTTAACTCGCTACTATACTTATTGAAGTGTAAATCGCTCTTGACTGAGCGATAAACGGGATAGAATCGCGAACGAGAGTCGACATAATGTTGTCACGGTACGCATTTAGGCCTACATGAGTCTGAAGGCAGATAGCAAGCTCTGCCGATAAAGGGGGCTAAAGTGTGGGAGAGCCATGTTTTAGCATGGATGAGCCGGCTCGATCGGAGTGATACCACCTCCTGAAAGAAGACCGTGATAAAACAGCGCCTGCGAAGTGTTTTGTCAAGTGAGTGAGGGTACCGAATGCATAATTGGGGGGAAAGGGGGTAAAAGGTTGATACGAGTAGTACACTTGTGACTTTATTGATGTTGCAGGTATCTATGGGCGGCGACAATCTGATGATCCGTGTGCTCGCCTGCCAACTATGACAGAAAAAAAAAATTGGGAAAAACTTAAGATTCTGATCTCCACTTTGGAAGAACATAGATTCAAAGATCGCCACGGCAATGATATCTTGATAAAAACAAAGGGGAGAGTAGCTACTGGCGTACAAGTTGATAACCCAAGTAGCTGTCTACTGGCTAGACAATAGCTGTACCTTTTCAATCGGCCATCATTTAGAACATTCTGTAAACCTAGTGATTATAATATCCACTCAGCTCGGGGCTGTCAGCTGTCAAATTTTTAACATTTGTGCGTTCTCTCAGAGGTATTGTCACATTGATGCAAAACCAAGTAGCTGTCAACTGGCTAGACAGTAGCTGGCTATGTTCTGTTTAAACCGGTCAATATCCAGAACATTCTATTGACTTAGTGATTATATTTTCTTCTGTTTTGCTACCGCAAACTTTTTCACTACACCAGTGCTCTTACAAGAGGAAGTACTTTATATAGCGTCCGTGACACACATATAGAGTGGAATGGTGACTGCGAAGTACACATATCCCTTTGGGGTAAACAAAAGCAGAGACACAGGGTTTTCCCCATTTATGTGTAGCAATAATGGGGCTAGTGTCATTTCATAGCCGTGACAAGAATCGTGATTTTTTATGACTTCTGTGGTTTTTTTTTACTCTACCCTCCTTTAGGAAGATAACTTTGCCATTTGATGTCAATTAATATTAAATGGTTAGTCAACTGTTGAAGTTAGTAAAAATATCCAGTCACACAGTAAAACGTCGGTGGTAAGCGTTTTCTTGATGTAGGTACCTACGGAATTTGTCGAAACTACGTTTGGAGAAATCGTATGTTTTTAGAGTCTATAAGTCAAAGCAAGTTGTTCACGTGACAACCACTAGACACTTATCAGTGTTAAAAACAATAAAATTCAACAATGTTGGTTTTGAGTCTTAAGTTTTTAGTTTATGCCTTAGTTCTTAACATTCTTATGTTTGCTAGACCCAAAGTACTAGACTTCGAGATCGGGGCCCGGTACCTAAACTAGACCAACGGGGCCTTATCTGGTCAGGTTCTAAGCGTTTAATAATTGACAAAATTCTCAAAGCTGGTATCACATTATATTAAACATTTCCAGTTCACATTTTGACACAAGACCTACTCTTATGTAAATATCTTTATTTATTATGGCAAAAATGTCAGCCTTGGAAGCCCCGAAGTTTCCCTTGAACATTTCCCCCATCCGGGAGGCCGCATTCCGACATATGCATGGCCGGAATGTATAGGCTTAGCAGAGACTCGACCCACTCGTCTTAACGTGTGATTCCCGTTTACGAAACTTGCCGGCTTCTGTATTTCCAGAGCTACAATTTGGATGTCTTTAAGTCGAGAGTAAATAGGCTTCTTCTAGGAAAGCACGCTACATCTTAGAGCTCTTTGTCACTCTCCATCAGGTGAGATGAGGTCAAGTGCAAACCCATCTTATATAAAAAAAAAAGAAAACGTCCAAAACCGTCGCCCTAGAGATGTACTTGTGTGAATATGTTTCTCGTATTCCCAATATTCTTATATGTAGCAGAGACATAAACCCTGTAAGAGGTAAATATTTTTTTTTGTGATAGGTGGAAGACATGCAGGCGAATCAGCTGATGGTAAGCGATTGCCGCCGCCCATAGACACCCGTGATAGCAATGGGGTCAAAGTGTACTGCAACCTTTTAACCCATTCACATCCCCCTATTAGAACTAACGTACTTCAATAGTGACACTGGAAGAAAATGTTCCGAATTCCGTCGACTGCTCTTCGTGCCAATCTCCATGTCTCCATGCTTAGTGAATTAATGATCCCAACTAGACTCCATGTAACACGAAAAGACGGTAAGAACTTAGAACAGATGATGATTACTAGGTTACCTCGAAAAGCACGTTATGCCGTTTGTCCTGTACCCTAATCTCTCTTCAGTCATGTCACACTAGTTTCCCATCGAATTAAGAGGGTATGGGAATAGAGAGTGCATCTGTGTTTGCATACACACTTGAAGGCACTATAATCCTGCGTACGTGGCTGACCTTTAAGATTGGCCGCCTGAGCCAAATATTGGTTGGATCATTTAGTTTTAGGAGAGATCATGACCCTCAGTCATGAGGTTTACGACGCAAGGAGGGAGGATGTATGAATATGTGAATTCAACTGTATCTAAACACGAAAACAAGCGCTATATTATTCCTTTCCATATGCATCACGAGCCGTAAACGTACCGTAAATATTTTTCTTTTAAAAATGTAACAGTTGAAGAAAACCTGAGCACCCGTCGCACTATAAACAACGATAGATGGCGCTGTTACCTCGCTGCTTTGAATAAACTCAATGGAGAAGTAAGTTATTTTATTTGCTTTGATTTACAATGAGACTTGCTGTGTTTATTTAGAGCATGGAACTGGGTCCCGGTGGTGTTTTAAACGAAAAATACTTTAACAAAAAACGTCATCAAGTGCAAGTGAAATATAAGGCTGCTTAAATGTATTTTTCTACAGGTGTGATAGAGAACGAAACTAAAAAAACTTCAAGTTTAGTAGTGACAGTACCTTGTTCTTATTTACATAACAATTATAATTTTTCCTAGGGTATTTTCAATTGAGAATCCTCACAAGAACAATCACCGGTCACTGTAGATTGACCAAACACGGCTTCAAAACCGGACTGACCTCACGGTCACTTGACTGTGATTTCAACGACACGGTGTGACATGGTGACTTCACAGTCTACCTGCAGATTCTGTAAAGCAAAGGACGAGACACCCATGCATATCCTTTGTCTTTGCGATGCCTTAAGCACCCAAGAAGCCTCACCTTAGACAGCTGCCACATCTATTCAGAGGATGTTAAGGCTATCACTCCGCAGGCTATCGGTTTATGACGACCTTGGGCCTGGGAGATGATCTATAGAGGGAGCAGAGGACATAATAAATACCTACATTCGGTCGCAGTATCCACCGAAATAATCCTCTAGTATATCGCCTCTAGTATAAAAAAAAAGAGCTTACCTGATTCGATCTACTGGGAAGCGCAAGGTGGGGTACCCCATATATCACCACCCAGATCACCTTCAAAGGCCGGATTGGCAAGAGGTGGCTGACATAGAGCGAAGTGGCGAATTCTCGTGTCGGAGGCCAAGATCCACTTCGGCTCGCTGAGCCAGCAGCATAGTAAATAAGTAAGTATAAAGGTTCTTTTAGATCAGTGGTTCTTAACAGGTGGTCCGCGGTCCACTGGTGGTCCCTGGAGGCATTCTAAGTGGTCCGCGAAGACATCGTATTAACAAGTGACGTGACGTGATGAGTCGAGTCAACACCAAAGTGTCATGTCCGAAGTGTGTGGTCCCTGACATGACAGACATTTGGTAAAATGGTCCCTCATGACTTGAAGGTTAAGAACCACTGTTTTAGATGTTAGATGAGGTTTCCTCGTCATGGAGTCAAGAAACCTCTAGCGTCATATTCCCAAATTCCCCGCCGCGGCGGTTTTGTTATACCACGTATTATTTTAAGTGCTTGCGTTCAACATTTTTATGACCTGCAATTTCTCCGGCTCCTCTATACTGGTATACTAAACTTGTATATAGCGTAATGTAAGCTCTAGTGTGCGCAAATTTGTTTACTTATTATTTTGAAAATGAATAGTATTTTATTACAATAGTGGTTTAGTCATAGTAATTTATTGCACACCAGCATTGGCTGCCTGCCGTTGGAGCCATAAAGTCCTTGAGTGGAGACCGCGACTCGGCAAACGTAGTGTTGGACGCCCTGCTACAAGATGGGATGACGACATTCGAAGGCTGGCTGGAGTGAGCTGGATGAGAGTGGCCGAAAATCGGGAGCGGTGGCGTGCATTGGGGGAGACCTATGTCCAGCAGTGGACGAGCGTGGGTTGCTTATGATGATGTTTGGCTGCCTCGATGGCACAGTGGGTAATGGGCTATTTAAAGCTACGGGTACGCTTGGGGACCTGGGGTCGATCCTTGGATCTTCGGAACAATTCTCAGTCGCCCGAGTCGGAGCCCCAAGTCTGGAAGTTGGGCGTGCCTTGGGCTCCAAATGGACAATTATGGATACAACGTGAAATTAAATGCTGAGATAAGAGAGATTGACTTACGTCATACTCATGTCCAACTGCCACACTCAGAGACTTAAATTAACCTTGTATACCTCAATTATGGATAGAAGAATGTTATCAAACATGAATACTATTCCATGTATTTTCCTAAAATGGAATTTCTCTCAAATGCAAATACACGGAATAAACAATGATTTTCTGTCTCTTTATAGGTATCTACTCCATTCACGCATTCAAATTGTACAATTGTTGTGTGTATTGTGGGGTAGAAAGAGGTTTACATTTGGTTATCAAATTTCAAAACCGTGTCGAAATATTTGAATACGTCAAAACAAAGGGAGTAAATAGATTTTTAAAGTCAATGTAACAAAGACGCGAGTCTCTAGAGAATAAAAATATGAAACAGCGAAATAAAAGGCAATATGCAGTTAAAATGTAAATTTTTATCCGGTATAAAGTGGTTCTTTTGGACTACAAGTTGGTTACGAATCTTTTATACTCGTATACGAGTGTGAGAGAAGGTAAATATAGTTTTAGTACGTATTTATTATGACGTTTTTGTTGAAGAGTGGAATCTCCTATGATATGCAAAATAATTGCTTAAATAGTGACTCCAACCAATGCAAAACCATTCATTGTCATTACCAGATTTCTGATCCATGGTCCAACTATGGTCTGAACGTACCCCGAGCTTTAAAGTGAAAGCTTTGAACGCAACCGAAAATCACATGCTGTGATGAGGTGTTTTATTGGGCCATATGAATTATTATTATAGATAGGTACAATCTCTATAAGGTAAAAGCACCTATTACGGAGGTATTTCGCAACATTTGAAAGTAAAGAACAAAAATAAGCATTTGTTAGTATTTATAAAGGTGGAAATAAGTTCTATCGTTAAAAGTGGAATTTATATTTTGTATTGCTGTTGAGACTGTGTCTCTTTTCATGATATTTCTTATTTTAAAAAAATATTCAAATAGTCGGGTCGATTTTCCCTAATACGGAGGTAAAATTTGGGTCTGGTCCTATTACTGCGGTAGACGGCTCCTAATACGGAGTGTCAAAAATTATATTCATTATAGTTCCGTACAAATAAATATATTTAATAATATTCATGTGTTTAGTAACGTTATTGGTAAGTTTTTCATATATTGACCATTGATATTATTACATTACTTAATTAATTATATTTCATCATCATCAGCAACCCACGCCCTTCCACTGCAGGACATAGATCTCTTCCAATCCACGCCACCGCTCCCAATTTTCGGCCACTCTCATCCAGCTCGCTCCAGCCAGCCTTCGAATGTCGTCATCCCATCTTGTAGCAGGGCGTCCAACACTACGTTTACCGAGTCGCGGTCTCCACTCAAGGACTTTATGGCTCCAACGGTTGTCAGTTCTGCGGATAATGTGACCAGCGCACTGCCGCAGCTAGGAGATGGACTTATTCAGAGCCTCTTGTCCATTAGGTCCAGAGTCTCTTTCGAAAGCTTAGACCGTTTGCCCGTACGTCGCAACTCACAGAACTTTGCACCCTCGTTCCGAAGAATTTCTACCACTTGGTCGAGCCCCTGTGCATGGCGTTTGTGGACTATGAAAAAGCTTTTGACTCCGTCGAGACCTGGTCTGTTCTCGAGGCCTTGCAGAGGTGCCAAGTCGATTGGCGATATATCGAGGTGTTGAGGTGTCTGTATGACGCCGCTAATATGTCCGTAGTAATCCAAAATGGCCAAACCAAGCCTGTCCTGCTGCGACGTGGTGTGAGACAAGGAGATGTTATATCTCCGAAACTCTTCTCCGCTGTGCTGCTGGACATGTTCAAAACGCTAAACTGGAAAGAGCGCGGAATCAACGTTAATAGCGAGTAGGTACATGTCACACCTACGATTCGCAGACGACATCGTCATCCTGACGGAAACCCTACCTGACCTTCAGGAGATGGTGAGCAGCCTGGCTGAATCTTCCAAACACATCGATCTTCGGATGAACTTGGATAAAACCAAGGTCATATTCAACGAGCTGGTTGATCCGGGACCGGTCGCTGATAATGGAGTACCTCTCGAAGTTGTTCAGAAATATGTCTATTTAGGTCCTAGATGGTCCTAGATTCTAGGACAAACGCTCCAATTAGGCAGAAACAACTTCGAGAGAGAAGCCAATACAAGAATTCAGCTAGGCTGGGCAGCATTTGGTAAGCTTCGTCAAGTCTTCTCGTCACCCATCCCTCAAAATCTTAAGTCGAAAGTCTTCGACCAGTGTGTCCTCCCGATTATGACTTACGGTGCCGAGACGTGGACACTCACGGCTGGACTAATCCACCGGTTTAGGTCACCGACATAGCCCACCGAATTAGCAAACTGAAGTGGCAGTGGGCTGTTCACATTAGCCGCAGAACTGACAACCGTTGGAGTCGTAAAGTCCTTGAGTGGAGACCGCGACTCGGTAAGCGTAGTGTTGGACGCCCTGCTACAAGATGGGATGATGACATTCGAAGGCTGGCTGGTGTGAGCTGGATGAGAGTGGCCGAAAATCGGTAGCGGTGGCGTGCATTAGGGGAGACCTATGTCCAGCAGTGATCGAGTGTGGGTTGCTAATGATGAAATTATAACACATTTGATTTCTGCTGGTTTTATGCCCATTTTAACCACGATCCTTTAAAAGTTTTCATTGCTTTTGTTTTACGGAACCCTATAAAATTGTAATTGTATATTATACTAGCGGCCGACCGCAACTCCGTCCGCGTCGGTGCGGACACGTAGTGTTATACTAATATAGCTTAAAACCTTCTTTGACTTATGGACTATGAGATTAGCGCGTTCAAACAAACAAATAGATTTTTTATAAGTATAGATGAATAGCGCCGTAATAGGAGATCTTAGAACCCTAACATGGAGTCACCTGGAAATAGTACCGCCGTAATAGGAAAACTACTCATGTTATAATAATCCTAATTCTGACCCATAAATATTTGGATAAACAAAATAATAAAAATGCCTAAACAAACATTAACAGGTTTTGGGCGCAGATTTGTAAAACTCAAATCAAAATTGATACAAAATAAATGATTTGTGATAAATTAAAATACACCTTCCCATTTTACCTCGTCTAAGAAACTAACATTTTGTACTCGACAGTTTTCATATTTAATTAGATTTCTAATTAAGAACACATACCACAGAATATGGTTTCTAAATAATATGATTAATAATTATTTCAACTTAACTTGAAACTAATTCAATAAGTTTATAAATTGAAAGTTATGAACAATTAAAAATATCCAGTACTTTTCCTATTTCGGAGGCATACCACCGTTTTAGGATTAGTCTACAAAATGTGTATCCTATCACGGCGGTATTTTATTTTTGATTTTTTCGGTAAAAAATGACTTACAAATATTAAATAAACTATTTAAATAGCGAGTGTAATAACAGGAAAATGATATAAATAGCAAATGAACGAACTCTAACAGCATCTTTATACGAAAAACTTAGTTTCAAAATATTTGTGTACTTACTTTTGTTGTTCCGCGTTTGTATGGACACACCGCTCACGTCGATGGCGTTAAACAAACTAATTGATATTGTTGTGTTGTCTATGTGCTATACTTGCAAACGTCAGTTAAATTATAAAGTAATAGATTTAGAATAAATAGGTTCAGTTTTGATGTACCTACACTGAATAAAACGGAAATAAAACGCGAAAATAGAAATACCACCGTAATAGGAAGCGATTTTGACTACCGCCGTATTAGGTTACTTTACCTTAGTTCGTGCCAGTTAAACTTATAATAAGGTCAATCACCCCACTTGCCACTTGTACCAAGAAGTCGTCAAAATTCGCGATACAGATCGCTTTCCATACTAAACTGTCGATAAAATTACATTTGCCGTGTTTGATAGTCCTTGACGTGCGATTTCACTTAGACTAGAACTTTGACGTTTGGTATAATGAAACACGGCAAATTTAATTTTATCGACAGTTTATTATGGGAAGCGATCTGTATCGCGTTAGGTATCGCGAATTTTGACGACTTCTCGGTACAAGTGGGTTGAATGACTTTTATTGCAAGTCTATTTGGCACCGACTATAGATTCACAATTTCATTATGAAAGTGTTTGAAAAAGTGATCCCAATAGCGCTGTCCATAGTACAACTATTTAATTGATGTTTTAAATTTTGAATAAGTCGTTGAGGTCAAAAAAAATATTTTAATGTTATTTTTTATAGTCATACTGCTGGTTTCTGGATTGAGAATTTAAAGTTTAGTACCACTTAAGTACAAACTTTGACAATTGAATCTTAAGTGCTTAACTTTAAATTCTCAAGTCAGAAACCGGCCGTAATTTTCATTATGTCAAATAGCACTCTTTTTCGAATGGAGGTTTCTATAAAGGAAGTATAGCTAAATATGATTCCAAGCACGTGCCCATCAATAAACTCTCATCCATCGTAAAGAGACGGCATAAATCACTTACCAAAACAATATTCATGGAGAAAAAACCTCGGACATTTGGTACACGCCTCGGATACGAAAACTATTCTAAATCCATTCATACATATATTCATGAATTGTCTCGATTGCTACTATTGTCATACACAAACGCAAACTTAACATTTCGAGACACCCCTACCTTAAGATAAAGGGATAAAGCTGAAAATCGTAAAGGTAACGTAAATCCCAAATTGGCTATTCATAAATAAGTTTCAATCCGATCTGCAGTTAAAAAAGCACTTATTTCACTGTTGTGAAAGCTCAATTTTCTTTGAGGAGGAAACGGAATAAGATTGGCAAGTTATGAAAAAGTCGTTAAGGATCTTTTCTGTGGATTTTTGGAGCACTTGGACTCAGTTTCTATAGCAACTGTCCGTTTTATGGCATTTGAATATTTTCACAGTAGACTAGTGTGGCCGTGCATGAGGTTCAATTGAACCAGTTCACTCAACCAGTCAAATGTCTCACTATTTTCTCATGATTAACGAAAGATATTTGAACTCACTCATTGTTGTCTTATGGACTATCAAAGACAATATTTCTCCAAAATTGACATCACAATCCTGCGACCACGGACCGTATATATAGCTTAGACAAGGGGGGTGTCCCACACTGCAAAACAATAATGAATCACCCCCCCCCCCCCCGTGCTAGGATTTAAAAATATTTTTCACCATTTTTATATGCTTTCGAATAAAGAAAGAGAAAAAAGGTGACCCGTATTTGTTAGTTTTAATTAAATGTGTGTATTTATTTAAATAAACGTCTTTTAAAAGGCAGAATAATATACCGGAAGTGACGTAGCCCTGCGGCTGAATATGAAATGATGTCGGTGCTTACTTACCTACAATAAAAAAGTTAAGGTCAAAGAGAATAAGATCACTATGTTGCCTCTGTCATAATTGTCAATGTCAATGTTTGTCTTACTACTAAAGTTTTGTTATTTTCATATCATTATAATGAACACCGACTGCTTACTTTTGCTGGACGTCTAGTCAGAAGGCAAGCATAGTCATGATTGCCTTGACGACTCATCACGCTTACTATTTGAAATCGATTGCCATTACGACAAGCCAAGGATAACACTAAGGATAACACGTTGGATTTCGCATGCTACCAACACGGATAACGGGCAAGGAAAAGTGGCAGCCTGCATTCACTGCATCTTTCTGCAATGAAATATCTTCTTCGCTGTCTATTTTACAATCATAGGTTACGAAATTATTCGTTTTTGATTCGTAAATCGTAATCGTAATTTTGACGTTTGTTGTTTGGTTTATGACATTTTGTTTGCGCCTAGCCAAGGATTTTGAATGAAACAAATTGCTGCACATGAAATAATTTACTTATATTTTTGATTAAAAATTATAAATTGACATAAAAATTTCGTTTACATAATGATGATTGCCGAATCCTTAACATTCCACCCTCTATTGACAGGCATGAGGGATGGCTATCACAACTTCTCCTTTCGTCCGCTGTTGTTCTTCTTTTTGCCACCTGCATCACGGAACCCGCACTGAACTCACACTCGTATACTGAACTCGCAACTCGCACAGAACTCTAAACGCCAACTCGCATACTGAACTCGAACTCGAACTGAACTCGCACTGAAGCGATGCAGGCGCCTCTGGTTGCGAAGTATTTCGGTCTAGCGCCTAGCCGCTAATTTTGAATGAAAATAACGTGCTGCACTTGAACTTTTATATTTTGATAAAAATCTAGATAAAAATTACATTGTTTTGTTTTTGACGTTTGACGTGTTTTGACGTCTTAGGAACAATTTTTTTTTTAATCGGACCTGGGTACTTACTATAATGAGGTTGGTTGGTGTCAATCCTGAACTGAACATATTTTTTTTTTAGTCAATATGAGCAAAGGCTTTAAAAATCTGACTAGCCGAGTGATGACGTCAAACGGGGTTTTTTACATTCTATTTTTTTTCTCCGTAAATACCTTTTTAAAAATTCTGAAACTATTTTTCTCAAACACCTATTAGGCTAATCTAGAAATGGTATTTTTTGTTTCGAGAAATATTTTTTTGTCGTATTGTAATAATATTTTATAATGCGGCTCTCCCGAAGTACAATTCAAGGACCGGCTGGACCCAGCGTGCGTTAAGTATTACATTCTTGAAGAACGTGAGGTTGATTTGTTGATTTGCCGTCCCAGAGCTATCTAAATTTTTGCTACCCCACCAACCTTGCCGACCCCTTAATTAAGTCGCCCATGGCTATAGCCGATTCAACCTTATGTCAAACCAGGCTTCAATGGGGGGGGGGGGTCCGGACCCCCTGGACCCCCCCCCCCCCTTATATATGAAAACGTTTGAGAAAATGATATCAATGATGTCCTGTCATTAGCATTCACAGTAAAAATATTCTGGTGTCAGAAAATACAAGTAAGTAAAAGATTTACTGACCAAAGACTAGCTAGTCGACTTATAATGACGTGCAATTACATGGACAATATCGCACATTGATAACCAAACCGTCACTATACAAAATCGGGCGAAATTGTGTTAACAACGCCATCTATCACTACGCGGCAAAATTTACGTGTTGCAAAAATCCTCAAACTTAAAAAGCAATTAGTTTGGCAGGTGGCGCTAGTGTCGTTATGAAGTTTAGAGGAAGTAGCGGCAGTTGGTACAAGCAACAATGACATGTTTTTAATAGTGACGAGCACGCCGTGATAGTTATGTGAGCTCTGTGTTGAATAACGTCATTTTTAGCATAAGGTAAGTAATAAGTATTACTTAAATTAAATTATACGAAAAACGTCTTTAAACAAAATGTGACAGTTTTTCTGTAATATTATTTTGGTAATTGGTCCGTTACGTATAAATATTATAATATAGTTGAGATGTCACACAGTGAATTTTATGATATTAAAAATCTACAAGAATTTAAAATGACAAATAATACCGATGGAGAGATGGTAAAAGTAAGCGAAACTACCATTAGCTGCAAATAAAAAAATAATCTCAAGGATCTTATAAAAAAGAACGCAATTTTACCTTATTATGTGTCGTCATACTACGATCACATTTTACAATAAGTCTAGTATATTTTTAGAAGTTTCGAGTCTTTTTTTTGGAAGATTTTTTTTTGTAACGATTAAAAGCTGCCTTTATAACTAATTTTATAGTACTCTTAAGCAAAATAGTGATATGCAAATAAAGGTAATAAAGATACTGATTTTTCTAAGATAGTTTTATTAATTATTTCTTAATTTTTAATCTTTAATCTTCAAATTCGTATGGGAATAGAGACGTTTTTACATAATATTAATAATAACATTTGCCATTATTTTAAATGAAAACTGACACTATTTTAATTTTTTGTGGAAAAGTGACACTATTTTTCGGAAAAAAATTAAATATTTCTAATAATATTATGATAAATTCATAGTTTATTGCAATACCATAAAAAAGAAGCAAGCAACTACCATGATTGAAAAAAAACAACAAAAATAATTTGTTTATTATAATATATTTTGTCTACGTTTTTAAAATTTAAAACTTTAATTGCTTGTCCTCAAAAATTGTGATTTTTGTATAATGACAGTTTGGTTATCAATGTGCGATATGCAAGGCTACTACTAAATTCGCTATCCGGCCCATCAAAAGTCAGGATTAAGAGTGATTTAGTGAACTGAAAGGAACTACTCTTCGTATGTAAGTGAACTGTTAAGCCATTTTATTCCACCGGGCATACGTTTTTATTATTTTGGAATGGCGCGTCCGCCGTTGTGATTGGGCAGTAAATGAGTTCGGGTCGTGCAGTAATGGCGAAGATGGGGCGTCGTGTTCTATGCCATCGTGTATCTTTTGGAAGCCATCAAAACATCAAGGCGCGTTTCAAGAATTTGTTAGACTTTTATGAGATTAGGGGGCAAGTTCGAAGGATCACTTGATGGTAAGCGATTATCGTTCCCGAATTCATACAGTTGAAAAAAAAATATACATATTTTGGTAACAAAGTTTTTTTTTATTAAATAGGTAGCAGACGAGCCTACCGGATGGTAAGCGATTACCGCCGCCCATGGACACCTGCAACACCTGTGTCACTAGTGCTCTGCTTCCCTTTTGACACCCCGTCCCCTAAATTGGGCCTCCGGTACCCTAACTCACGCAGCGAAACACAGGACATGCACTGCTTCACGCTGGTTTTCTGTGAGGACGTGGTATTACTCTGGTCAAGCCGTCCCATTCAAGCCGAAGAGTGGCTCTTCCACTGTTAAAAACAAAGTAAAAATTCAAGTAGTAAGTGGATGGTAATACGAGTAGTAAGTCGTCATTAAAGCTTGCGTCACTAATTGTGGGAGAGCCATGCTTCGGCATGAATGGGCCGGCTCGACCGGAGTGATACCACTGCCTCACAGAAAACCGGCGTTAAGCAGCTCCTGTGCTGTGACCGGAGGCTCATCGGGGGGGGGGGGGGGGGGGGATAAAAGGTTAGCAGTGCACTTGTGACTCCACTGGTGTTCCATGTGTCCATGGGCGGCGGCAATTGCTTACCATTAGGTGATCCGCCTGCTTGTCTGCTACCTATCACATAAAAAAAGCTAAACATACTGCGTTCATCCATATTCTACGTGCAGGAGGCCGCAGCCGTGCTGGCCTCCCACCAGGCGGACCGACGATCTGGTGAAGGTCACGGAAGTCTCTTGGATGCGGGTGGCACAGGACCGATCTGTGTGGAGAACTTTGGGGGAGGCCTATGTCCAGCATTGGACGTCTATTGGCTGAAATGATGATGATGATCCATATTCTATTTAGATGAAGATATGTTTATTTAAATTTAATTTTAGTTGGTAGCTTACATACGTGTAGATAAATTTGATATTTGATATACTAGAGCGGTAAGTTAGTACAGTAGGTAGTGTTTGTGTTTATCCGCCCGTGACGGTGTGTATTTGTGTGTGTGTGTAAGAGAGAGAAAGAGAGAGCATATTTGTGAGTTATAGGTTGCGGTTAAGTGCTTTATTTATCGTCTTTCTAGTTTTACAAACCGACTAGCAATAAAAGTTTAATTGGAACTTTTTCACGTCTCAGTCGTTAAACTGTGGCCTTACCATGAGTTTGAAATACTATCCTCGCTATCCAAAACTATTGCTCTATCTCTTTCAAATGCATCACAATGAAAGAGACAGAGCAATAGTGTTGGATAGTGAGGGTAGTATTTCAATGGTAAGGCCACTGGAAACTCCGAATCAACGTGTGAACAAATAACTATGCTTGGGTGATTTGTTCCTGGGACGACGCCAAGCGTGATCGCGGGCGACTCAGCGTATGTTGGAATGGAACATAAATTTGTTCCAGGAACAAACTAATTTATGTCCCATTGGAACATACGGTGCACATGGAGCGAGTGGCGACTCAGAAATGATTAATGTAAATTACCTTTTTTTTTGTTGCAAGCAGGCAAGTCACCTGATCGTCAGCAATTGCCATTGCCAAAGTCACAAGCTTGCTGTCCACTTTTAATCCCCTCTCCCCGAACAGAGCCTCCGGTACCCTCAGGCCTCGCTCATTCGGCGAAACACAGCATTGGTGCTGGTTTATGCCTGTTTCTTGTGAATCAGTGGTATAACTTCCAGGCAATTCATTAACGCCGAAGCTTGGCTCTCTAATACTTCCTTTCGCATAATTAACTCTTTCTCCCACACTGATTGTTTTGATGGCACAAAGGCTAGTTAGTGAGTTACATTTAGAAGTAATGGCCTCAAAGACACATTTAATTTCCTTCTTCAACCCAAAGGTTATATGAAAAAAAACGTCACAAGCAAGACACTGAAGGAACATGAAATGAATGAAGAAGGACAAATGTATTCGCTGTTGTATCAATTTATTTATTTATTTTAAGCGAAAAAACTGCTAAGTAGATATACTGTCTATTGTTGATGTACATTCTTGTATTTATTTTTCTATGAAATAAAGAATATCTGAAGTCTATATTTTATTTGAATAGCTCTACTGTTCTTCCCTATTGTATTACTTCGACGCA
>JABMDO010001809.1:0-11058 GCA_014851415.1 Cnaphalocrocis medinalis
TGGCCAAAATGGTATAATATATTAATTATTGAACCTGAAGGTATCGTAATAATAACGTACTTTAGTCTATAAACCCAGGTCGATGTAGCGTTGAGTAGTTAGTATATTAGCGTCGTAAGACCCAAAAGCCTTTAAAACTAAAACAAATTTTTGATTGCTATTATGTCTGTTGTCTGGGCCTTACGACGTTAACGCAACTGAATGCCCATACTTACATAATACATAATACCTACCCATAGTTACTTAATACTTACCTACCTATCAATATCTTTGCGTATAGTACACACCCACCTGCTGAGCTAAACATAGGCTTCCCGTTTAAGGCATCTGAGCTAGCGGTTTTATTAGTTTTGAGCCGTCTGCCAACGACTCCCTTCGACCTTTAATACTTACGCTTTCCACCTGTGACGACATTGCAAGTACCTAACTAACTATTTTTAATACCCTCGGACTAGTTCTTAATAGGTACCTAATCTACGTAAGTATATGGATCACAATATGAATGTATTCTTTAGTGTGTGTTTTGTTGGCTGATTTTACTTTTTATCTGATTTTAATTTTTTATTTAGTAAATGATAGATATTAGACGGAAGGGAATACTTATATTAATTTTCTTTGCCCTTTAATATGAATATTGCGGAAGTGAAACAATTTTGCTTCCGGATTTGGAGAAACTCGCCAAACCGGAAGCAAAAATACTTTTTAATTATGTAGGGTAACAGAGATAGTGATTGCCCAGTGTACAGTGAATGCCCGAATTAAGGTTAACATACATTTTAACTAATTTTCAAAGGTGTAGTTTTACATTAAATCCGTTAAATAACACTAGGATACTGTTAACTAGAGTTCTAAATAAGACATTTGGCAAAATTTTCAATAAAAATATTGTAATGGCAGTTTTTGGACAGCGGGTGTCCGTCACTTCAAAAAATGCGAATTCCTTACAGAATTTGTTAAGGATACATTTTGTAGTTTTGAAGTTTGTAACACTTTAATTTTCTTTTTGAGCGTTAAAGCACAACGACGTGTTATAGTCGGGCCGTTGTATCATGCTCGATTTGACAATACCTTTTTTTTAATTTTGCACTTATCCTTGTTATGAGGAACACATTTCGCGAATCATAAAGAACTTTATGATTTAAAAGTAGTTCTTTATGATTCGCGAAATGTGTTTCTCATAACAAGGATAAGTGCAAATTAAAAAAAGGTATTGGTCAAATCGGGGCATGATACAACGGCTCGACTATAGTTAAAGCTTTAATGTTCATTCGAAGCAGTTATCGCGGCGTAATTTTATTCCATTAAGTATTTTAAGAGGGTGGGCAATCACTGTACCTAAAAATATGACAAATTCAGTTATTGCCATACCAGAATTCAGTTATTGCCATGGGTATGAGACAGTGATTGCCCGGTAGGTATTTAACTAAATCACGTGAGGATATAATAATCGAGCCGAATATTTTCTTTATATCCTGTATCTTTTCTTTATATCTAGGTCTAGGTACAAGGAGTTTCGAAAAAACTGCTTTTTACAAAAAGTTGACCTAAAAATAGGGGAAAATTTGATCTGCTACCAAAAATCTTGGAGGAAAGGTGGTAAGAAGAACAACCAAATATATACCGTAATTATATTATGTATTTTACCGTGGGGAGAGCACGTTTCAGTATGAATAAGCCGGCTTAAACGGAGTGATTCTATAATCACAGAAAACCAAAATCAAGCGGCGCTAACGCGTGAGTGTACCGGAGGCTCTATGAAGGGGGAAAAGGAGTTAAAATGTTGGCAGCGCATTTGTGATTCCCCTTGTTGTTCCGAGTGTCTTGAGCGGTGGCAATCGTTTACCATCAGGTGATCCGTATGCTTGTGAGCCACCTATCACATATTAAAATTCCTACCAATGATGCAGTTAGTAATAATTAGAAAAAACTTTCAAATTTCAACTGTGGGAGAGCCACGCTCAGCATGAATGGGCCGATTTGACCGGAGTGATACCACTGCCTCACAGAAAAACCAGCGTGAAGCAGCCCCTGCGCCAAGTGAGTGAGGGAAACGGAGGCCCACACCCGGGGGGGGTAAGGGGATAAAAGGTTGGCAGCACTTGTGACTTCAGTGGTATTGCAGGTGACCATGGGCGTCAGTCATTGCTTATTATATATATGTGCAGTCAAAACACGGCATCACTTGATGGTAAGCGAATGCCAACGAACATACTCAACACCAGTGGAGTCACAAGTATGCTGCCAATGTTTTTAAAACTCCCCCCCTCCCCTCACCCCCCATTGGGCCTCCGACAACCTCAAAACTGTATCTACTTACCTTTTGTAAAATTGGTACATTCCATTTATTCGCTGAGATAACGAGAAACTAGATAGAACAATTTGACGATTTTACTAGATTTTGAAACTAAACGGGTTTTCTTAGTCAATGGTATCTTATTTGGATGATGTTACTGATTTCAATAGCTTAGAAATATATCTTAAACGCACAAAAACTTACGAAAGATCTAAAATTTTAAGTATTTTTATGGAATTACAACGTGCGGTATAGTTGGCAATCACTGTCTCATTTGGTTGGCAATGACTGTGTCAAGTGGGCAATCACTGTGTTTTTAGGAGATATTTTTGTTATACGTTATAATTATAAAATATTCTTTAGATGTTTGAATTATTGCTAACTTATCTCAATGCTAAACTATTAACGTTGTCAAATAATTACACTCTGATTTCTTATTGTTAAAGAAAGGATTATATTGAAATAAAACTAGTGTCAATTTCTTAAGTGATCACTATCTCGATCACCCTACTTACTTAGGCAGCTTAGGTCACAAAAAATATTTTGTGCCTATATTTTTTTTGTTTATCGGCTTAATGCTCATCCAAAGCAATCCAAAGATTTGCAAGTAAGTATATAAGACGGAAATCAAGTCGAAAAAGAAGAAGATAAATAATGAAAGCGAGATGACCTTTTTTATCTATTTTTCCACATTCTTAATGTGTAATCGTGAAAATTTCATTCATAGTATCAAATTAAACTTTTATTCATTGCTGACGACTGCAAATACAAACTCCTTAGTATCACTCTTTGGTATGAAGAACTAGAAAAAGATATTGCGAATAAATAATACTAGGCGTTAAGATATACAAATTGTAAGACCCAACTACCACGTGGGTGTCTAGTGTCTTTGGGGTTAAAGAAGGTATTAAATTACTTATTGACGGCCTCGATGGTGCAGTGGCTAAGGTGTTCGCTCGAAGCGCGAAAGGTCCCGGGCTCGATTCCCGGTCAAGTCAATGTAGGAAACTACATTTTCTAAGTTTTCTTGGGACCGGTGTTCTGGGTTGACGCCCCCAGTTAAGTATTGTCACCTGGTACTCAAAGTACAGGGGGTTCCCTAGTTTCAGACCAGGTTGATCGGTGTAGGTATTTTAAATAAATAAATCTGGCGTATTTATTTATTTAAAATACCTAATTATTTTATTTAGGAAAAAAAACTAAGTAATGTCTTTTAGGGACAGGTAAATAGATTACCTTCAATTTTTCTATCGTATTGCTCAATGTTCAGATAATACATTCTTGACTCTGAGATCAAGTTCACTGCGCGCTGCGTAGGCGATGGAAGGTAGCTCTAATAACTCTATTATATATAATTTAGGTAAATATTAATTCACTAAAACGATAATACTAACTGCGGACCGATTATAGTAGGTATCTTCTTCGTCTGTGGATGGATTTTTACCTCGGGGTCATGGACTTGCAGATGAGGTGAGGGCAGGCCACTAGTTCTTGAATAAAACTCAATTCAAGGACTAGTGGCCTGCCCTCACTTCTCTTCGGGAGATTAGTTTTAAACCAAGCCAATAGAATATAGATGGCGCTGTACGTACATTAGGTTGCAAAAGTATTTCGGTTAAGGGGCTATAGTACGAATAAAACTAGCGCCGCCAACCTATTTACACTGATTGTGGCGAAAATATGATATTTTTGAAGAAAATAAAACATTACAAACTTAGATCCAAGTAATTGGATATTTCAAGATGCAATACAATATTTTTAACACGCGACAAGTAACAATAATGTTAATAACTAAAAACGGCCACTTTTAGCAATAATTGACATTATTGTTACTTGTCGCTTGTTTTAATATTGTTTGCATCTTGAAAAATTCAATTCACTTTTATCTAGGTCTGTAATGTTTTTGCATCTTAAAAAATATCGAATTTTCCCCACAATCAGTGTAAATAGGTTGGCGGCGCAAGTTTCATTCGTATAGCCCCTTAAGTCACCTATAATAAGCCTTTCATTGTCCTGGAAGTTACCTCTTATTTTTTTGACAGCATAATTGGTATAATGTATTAAAAACATGTACTTATCTAGAAATCTTAAACAGAACGTCTCATCAAGACATAAAATATTTTTGCTACAAAACAAACAACAAGAACTGTAGCCGTTTGTAGTAGCAGACAGTTTGGTCGTAGTCAACAAAAAAGTCAATACAAAGACTCTTGCCCCTCAGAATGAGAGTCACCAACTGTAAATATGAGCTGAGCGCCTAAATCAAAACTTTCTCATTCTTTACAGCGACAAGGCTGGTTCTATAAAGAAATGTCAGCATTATTTCAATGGAAAGGATACCATACCACTGTGACTAAGCGATAGAGGCGCCATCATTTATTTCAGGAAGTGAAAACTATAAATTGGTAGGTAGGCCAAATTAAAAGACCACATTTGACATTTCATCAAAATTGAACAACCTTAATAAGTAACCTTGTAACGAGGGCATGCTTTTTTTGAGATCCGATTTTGCCATCTATCAGCCAAAACAAACTTTTGCGCTGTATTCCGTGAGTAAATCTGATTGTGGTATAAATGGCACTAGAACACAAAATTGAAATTTTTATATTGACTATACGCTAACGTAACGCTTGACCAATATCTTGTCTGACGGAACGATCACGTCACTCGTTCAATAGATCAATTTTATAGCCATTTAAAAATTTCTTCGATCACAAAATCTTCACAATTGAGAAAACAACACAAAAAATGGAGATCCTTGAGTCGCATATTTGTGTCACATTTTATTACGGGGACATCACCTCACTCATTCCAATGTTTTTAAATATGAATAAATTATTCGTTGATAGAATGTGCAAAATGAATTGAAAGCCAACAACCTCATTGAATAAATATAATGACCATAATTCAAAAATCCAAAAATACCTATTAATAAGAAACATTTTATTTAAGTATCTAAAAATAAAATCGCATATTTGAATTCTTACGTAGGTAGGTATTATGACATAACAATTTATTTTTCTTTGACGTCATGTCTATTATGATTAATCCAAAGACTTTACACTATAACAAGATGGTGTACTATGAAAATGAATGCAATGTTAATTTCGATTCTATGCAATGAGAATAAGATTACTTTGAAATGCCAAATCGCTTTACAGAAATTCGAGCCGAGCGAGATGGCGATCGACAGGAATATGTCCTTGTCTAAAGGGCTGCCATCATAAAAAAAAACCTTTGTGGTATAACTTACGCAAAGTTTATATTTCTTCTTCTGGGGAACTTTCAAAATATTGAATAATTTAAAGGAATGATACGTTGGAATTAATAATGTCTTTTTTTTATTTTTAATTTTAAACCATTGATAAACGACTAGTTTATGTAAAGTCGGTGATATGGTAGTTTTAATTATAATAAATATGCAACACTTGGCGTCTGGACATCACCAATATGGCGGCGGCAAAAATAATTTGAAAGATTGTATTATTGTGACGACAAAAATTAAAGTGTAAAAATTGTGCTTATTTATTTAATAATGGTTCTCACTTGTTGTGTGATAGGAATGCGAAAGGTGAATCATATAAAGGTTGCGGTGTATCTTTCCATAAGTAAGTGTTTAGTCAAAGTTTTATTTTTGCATTGAGTAGGGTGTCCATTTCGCTTGTCATCTAAAGACTAGGATTTTTACTGTTTTCAGATTTCCAAAGAATGAAGAAATTAAAAAAAGGTGGCTTACCGTCATACCCGGGAAAAATTACTAAACAAGTGATTTTCAAACGTTTTCTAATGTAAGTCCAACCTAGATTGATGATCAGTTCATATAAATAGTGCATTCGCATATAGTGCTAATGCAATAAAATGTAACATTTTCAAGCTGTATTTATATTTATGAAAATGTAAAATTTTTCTAAGACTGAGACTCATGCTCATAAAATTAATACTTGAGTGAGACATGTGAGACAATGTAAAGCAATATAATTTAATACTTTTGTTAAATTAAATAATGCTTTTATAAAAGACACCAGGTTTTCATTTATTTCAAATTTGCATTAGAGAGATTTGATCCCCTAAGATCTAGTCTACCTGTTACTGGGATCAAGTCTCCCAGAATAGGTAGAAAATATTAATTTGTGAATAACTGCTATGGCCTAAAATATTTAAGTAATTACCCTCTAATATGTTAAGCATAAGTAATGTTAACGGCTGTTGTTATTCCTTAATAAATAAATAAATAAATAAATAGGGGACAATTGATCCTTTTGGAAAGTTCTGGGAATATGCAAAAAAAAATATATGAACACTAAATATAATATCAAATAACGAGGAACACAGTAGGAGTTAACAAAATTGCCTACCTACGTACGTTTTGTTTTTATATACTAACAATGGGGATCAAGTGTCCCCATTTCCCCAAGTTTGTGAAAAATTAATTTTAGTCATATTCTTACTCCATAGAACCTTCAAATCGCAAAGTGTGTACGTTTGTATGAATAATACGCTTGGCCGTTTAAATGTGCCGCAGAGTGATTAGTATAGGTAGGTAAATAGAAAATCTAATAGGGCTAGCACAAACTTTTCGAAAAGTCAGTAGTCCTTCGTATCGTACGTATACATATTAAGGAATATTAATTTGGAACTTGTGTTTTTTTCATACAAAATTGCTCATAAACTCAAACGATACTTTGAAACGTTCGTGCTAGCCCTTCTAGTTTGAATGGGCTTCACGATTTCCTAGAGAAAGCGTTGTCCGACTCCACGTGGGTGGACTGAGTTTGACAAACAATAATTGTAATCGAAACTAAATCGTTGGTCACCTTATTAGAGTAGGACCCAATCAAGTTATAAACATCTCACGATGCTCGAATGCAGGTAATGAGTACCCATCTAGTTCTTATATACAATATCTTTGGATTAATCACAGTCGAACATGCAATATTCTTATTTCTAAACATCATCTCTCAACGTAATTCTATATATTTTAAAACCGGATCCTCGATCTGTATTCGCTGTCCACCACACCTTCTCCCTCCAAAAACCCCTGTGCCCCTCAGCCATCCAAATACAAGCTTTAAATACGACGCCAGGGTCCAAATCAGTGTGGCCTAGGCAAAATATCCTATAGGCATCCTCGCCGTATTTTCCAATGCCACATAAGTCGCTCGCCACGCCATTTTAAGAACAAACTGGTAGCTTAGCTTCCAAATCATGTACCTCTTTTCTTTAGGCCTAGGTTTTCAAAGATCTTTCCAAAGAGGATGGAGTGTCCGTTCAAAACGTGGTACGGAGTGGGGTAGTCCTCAAAAAAAGTTTTCAAGTATGGCCGTGCGATTTTTCCTGCGGTTTTTGTGAGGAATATTGTTGGCCACCATCATGGCCCCATGGATTTGTGGAGAAACTCTTCTTCGAAGATGTAATGATAGGAGACAATGGCATCTCTTGGGGTGATGTTGAAAATGGTTTTATCTATTGGTTCTTGTTCTTGGTCTTCTATATTTAGCTGGGAGAGGCTAAGTATATCTGTGTCAAGGTAGGAGACATTGGCTCAGGTCCTGGGAAGAGTCCATTCCGTCTGCAGTTGATGGGATCCTTAAAGGACTAGTGGAGGTGATGGCTGGGGAAGCAGCAACAAAAAATCGACTGATACAGTCGTCTGTTGCCATTTTTGTTCCTGAAACAATGAAAAGGAAGTTAAGTCCATGGATCAGTCATCCATCAT
The DNA here is from genome assembly GCA_014851415.1 of Cnaphalocrocis medinalis. NCBI lineage: Eukaryota > Metazoa > Arthropoda > Insecta > Lepidoptera > Crambidae > Cnaphalocrocis > Cnaphalocrocis medinalis. Next base: position 8,010 of record JABMDO010001809.1, read on the forward strand.
CAGTAGTTGTAGTCTAGTAGGTATGTATTATATAAATTACTTCAGTTTTTTTCTAAATAATTTAGATGTTCACTGCTCTGATCAAATCGAAGTTGTTTACATCGTCAAATACGGTCAATTCATGAAATTATCTAGCGATTCATGAAGTGAGGAGATCTACGAAATGGTCATGATATTATGTAATCGTTATCGTATCTGTCTATGCTGGGGTTACGCTATTACTTAGGATGAAGTACGATGTAGTATCGTATCGTACGTCCATTTCCTTCCAATATGTATTGGTGTATAATCTGTGGACGGGCCCGTCGGCGCTCGCGTTGCGATATTAGCCTTTCCGACGTATGTGCGGTCAATTTTAAATCAGAAAACGTACGATAGAGGGAGCTATTGAATTTTCATACGTTTACGTGCTAGGTAACAGTGGGTAGCTAGGCCACATAACAGGTTCCTATACAATATGTTAACTTCCCCAAAGAACATTGAACCAAACTAAATCGACATAAAGGGGAGAATCCACTGATGCAATTTCATTTGTTTACAATTGTGTGGCTGTCCCTTTGAGTGGCTTTATACTCAAAGGGCTGTCCATACCATAATAATTAATTTAATAAGTGCTACATACTTATTCATTTTTATAAACAGTACGTTTTGAATCTATGCAATTGTTGCTTTCTCCACTAACTTCTAGCTGTACCTACCTAACTGCTAATTGCTATTCAGGGCACGACTTCTGTTCTATGGAAGTTTATGAAAGGGAATGGACGCGGAAGACGTAACATGAAGAATAAACAGCCCTAAGTAATTTGTTTTTAGTTGTAGAGTTTGTCCAATTCATCAAAAAAGGTCAAAAATTCTAATGAGCTAAGGTATCAATTTCGACTTTCGATTTCCTATGGTCCTATTCTGCGTGTATTCTCCGTGTCCACACTGGTTGTCACCAACTGGTGTGGATACGATTAAATTTATATTATTTTCTATTACTGGTGTCCACACTGACTCGCGCTTTACCGAAATGCTTTAGTGTTGTGAAGTACTTGATAATATAAAAATTTAGTCACCTAGCATGTGACTCTGAGTTAGTTTTTTTATAAAATTAAAACTCATTCATCCAGATTTTTTCCAGTCTTTAATTAAAAACGTACCAGAAACATAACTTTATAGGAGGTACACTAGTAAGTCGAATTAAGATGAAAGTGGTTCTTGGAATGATTTGGTTGTCTCACCATTTGGTAGGTAAGATAAATACTAAAGCACCATAGCTCTGTAGCAGGTATATAATCTACCTTTTTAACTACGTAGAGACATTGGCAGTCTTGTATTCTCTACCGCCTCTATAATGGGGAATGCCAGATGATTATCAGCTGCCATGTTAGGTTGTCTCTTGCAAAGCTTGTTGGCCTGGTACTTCATTTTCAAGGAGTACTACATTATTTTACGAGTTATCAAGAGTAATTTTAGCAAAAGGATATAATTCTTTCAGGGTAGACAAAATTTACATCTTGCAAACCTATTTTCTCATGGTACATACTCGGTACATTTTCAACTTGAAAATAAATTTTGAGTTCATTTTATAAAAAAAAATATTTCTAACTCATTAAAATTGAGTCAAACATACGCTAGAAATTTCCGCACTAGCAGTGTGGACACGAGTCATAGTTTTAAATCATTATATGGAATTCTCCGTAGTCACACCAGTGTGACAAACTCAGTGTGGACACGGAGAATACATGCTATTCTGATATATTCACTATCGGTCCCATAGCCGATATCATCTTAGAAATCCTATACTTAGCATAGTTTAAGCACCGGTTGAGACGCAGGAGTCGCGGGTTCGATTCCCGCACCAACACAAATATTGGACAATGAAACAGATATTTTGTGTTGGGTCTGGGAGTTTGTTTGTCTTTGATTATATAATGTCAAAGGTGTTTGTGATACCTTCGTTGTTCATGGTTTCCATAGTACAAGGGAAAACCTTAGTTTGGGAACAGGACAATGTATGTACCTATGTGATGTGGACTCGTATTATTTATATAACTTATAATTTAGTTGACAGAAAAGCAATCCTGTCTAGATAGAGCGAAAACATAAAAAAAATTCAAGGTGGGTACTCTAGATCTGTAGATTCAAAATAAACAGACGAAACCAAACCTCGAGTGAGTATCAACTAAGGTTTATTTTGAACAATTTGGACTATAATCCCGACGTAGGAAATGCGGTACTAAATAATATTAATATAAAAAAATAAATTCATTATGTTCTCTACGTAGACTGGCTTATCTATGGAGCAATGAAGAAGATTCAAATAATCGTATCCACCCCCGCTGATCTAAACAGCATTCTTGAGAGCTATTCGATTTGTTAAAAAACAAAAGTAAAATGTAACTCTGATCGTATATTTTTTGAAGAAAGAAAGAAATACATTATTGATTTGGACACCACAACACCATATTACATGCTACAGACAATTAACACAACACAAGAAAAGAATGATGAATGTTGCCGATCAGTTCTTTTTATGTGATGTGAGACGAGTATACGATCACCTGATGGTAAGCGATAGCCGCCTATGGGGAAAAAGTTTCAAAAGTTGGGGGAAAAAAATTGAATTTGGGGGAATTTTAGAAACTAGATCTTGCCACTGGTTTTGTATCGTGCAAATTCAATTCGTTGAAAGTACACTTAAAGTTACAATTTGCACCTTTCGAAAATTATCGAGTGTCGCTCGTGATTTAACTAGATACTAAGATCTTTACCAGGAAAACCAATAGATTTTTGAACTAACATCAATAAAAATACTGGGCAGAGATTTACCAATACTTAGACTAGTACATATTATTATAGTTTTTACTAAAAATATTCTGCCATACCACATGTATAACTACGCACTCTGGACGTGGCACTTAAACACTCATTTAAATAAGTTAAATACTAGTATTGTTTATTCAACCACAATCAACCACTTTTTCATCATTCGTCGATCGTTTAGTCCACACCCACATTGTCATTTGGGGTTTGGTAACCCTTACTTTTTTGAGCTCTTAACAGT
>JABMDO010001810.1:0-11093 GCA_014851415.1 Cnaphalocrocis medinalis
GTTTCAAAAGTTGGGGGAAAAAAATTGAATTTGGGGGAATTTTAGAAACTAGATCTTGCCACTGGTTTTGTATCGTGCAAATTCAATTCGTTGAAAGTACACTTAAAGTTACAATTTGCACCTTTCGAAAATTATCGAGTGTCGCTCGTGATTTAACTAGATACTAAGATCTTTACCAGGAAAACCAATAGATTTTTGAACTAACATCAATAAAAATACTGGGCAGAGATTTACCAATACTTAGACTAGTACATATTATTATAGTTTTTACTAAAAATATTCTGCCATACCACATGTATAACTACGCACTCTGGACGTGGCACTTAAACACTCATTTAAATAAGTTAAATACTAGTATTGTTTATTCAACCACAATCAACCACTTTTTCATCATTCGTCGATCGTTTAGTCCACACCCACATTGTCATTTGGGGTTTGGTAACCCTTACTTTTTTGAGCTCTTAACAGTATTTTTATCAGATGAGTGGTCATCTTCGGATTCTTTTAATCATAATAAAAAGTGCTGGGATCGATAAAACTCTTGATTTTTCAAGATTTGTAACTAAATAATACACTGTACCTACTTTGTTTGCATTCTAAAGTTTCAAAATGTGTTCAACTGCTTTTTTAAACAATGCTTTCTGCCTCTAACTGTAGAATGTCATACCCAATTTGACACCAAACAACCTGCGTCAATTTGCAAATTCAAATTTCGCCTACATGAAAACATGTTGTTTTGCGTATTGTTATTGCTGTCTGGTGTTACGTCTTAATTAATCATATTGTGATCCTTTAACGAAAGTAGAGATGACGTCATATTTAAAATATCCGTCTCAGATTCTATAGCAATTGCAGGGGCAAGCAGAGTGAGTCACAGAGTAGTTAGTCATGTAATGTATATAAAATTAAAAGAAATAACATCTATAATTTCTTCTTGCCTACATCCACGGCCCAAATCAAACCGTCCCCAGTTCAGATAAAACGTTCATATAAATCGATCGCAAAATAAACACTCTCAGATAGCATCGCAGAACCGAGCGCAGTTAATTTGATATTGCTCTGTAAAGTTATTTATTCATAAAATCGCGCCATGATCCTGAATGTCGAGACGTAATCCCGATATTCTAAATCTCATTGGTATCTTATACTGATAATACGTCGTATCTGATACGGCCGACGGGAGTTCAAAATACTACAGTACCCAAACAGACAACGTAATTTTAACAGCTAACTTATAGGCAATTGAGCCAGATTAAAGAATTTTGGGCATTTCTTTGGGAATACAGAAATGTCAGACATTCACGGATGATAAAACAGATCTCGATGATTTGCACTTTTGCAAAATGTTAGATTCCCCCTTCCACAAAATCTGTTATAACTTTGATAATGAATAATAAATAATATTATTTGAAGAGCGGCTGTTGGGACAACATCTAGACATGATTTAAAGAGCTAGGTTCGATATTGTTAAACCTGTCGTCTTGTGTCGTCGTCGGAGAAGTACCTACTACAATAACAGCAAGTTATAAATTAACATAATGTTTTAATTCCTGCCTCCTATCCCAAACAGAGATTTTCCAAAATTGCTCTACATTGAAATGAAAATCTTATCCTTTCTATATTTACTAATCGAATGCTGTCTGGTGTTACGTCTTATTAATCATATTGATCCTATTAACGAAAGTAAGATGACGTCATATTTAAAATATCCGTCTCAGATTCTATGAGCAGTTGAGCACACCGGTACACTTGCACTCAGTTCACACTTAGTTCAGTATGCAAACATGGGCACTTCCTACAATATTTGCGGTGATGTAGGCTTCGCTAATAGACCCGCACTTTGTACAAGGTTGGTAAATTGGGGGGTATTTTTTTAGCAATTCTGGGGAAAAATAATGTTGATGGCGATATTTTGGGAAAATGAAATTTTTGAGGAAAGAAAAAGATGAAGGGGAAATAGTAGATAGGTATGATCTAACGATTGCTATCTATAAAATCATTGCCTGACAAACTGTCCAATGTTTAATTTTGATGGAAACTAACTTTAATTTTAATAATTTGCTATGGTAATTTTTCAATATACAACTCTGTATGAAATAAAACAGGAATGAGAATAACTTTTGAAGAGTTTCTTTTCTTCTCTGAGGTCTCCCGCTGTACGATTTACGAAGATGGTGTAGCTTCTATGACATTTAAATGATAAACAGAATTGACTTTGACTGTTAATGTTTTAAAAGTTTTAATTTGTCTTATTTCTTGATTCAAAATTATGAGGAGAAAATTGTCAAAGTTGGGGGAAAAAATTGAATTTGGGGAATTTTAGAAACAGATCTTGCAACCTGGTTTTGTATCGTGCAAATTCAATTCGTTGAAAGTACACTTAAAGTTACAATTTGCACCTTGTCGAAAATTATCGAGTGTCGCTCGTGATTTAACTAGATACTAAGAAGTCTTTACCAGGAAAACCAATATGATTTTTGAACTAACATCAATAAATAAATACTGGGCAGAGATTTAACAAGTACTTAGACGTAGGTACATATTTATTATATTTTTTACTAAAATATTCTGCCATACCAATGTATAACTACGCACTCTGGACGTGGCACTTAAACACTCATTTAAATAAGTTAAATACTAGTAATTGTTTATTCAACCACAATCAACCACTTTTTCATCATTCGTCAGATCGTTTAGTCACACACCCACATTTGTCAGTATTTGGGGTTTGGTAACCCTTACTTTTTTGAGCTCTAACAGTATTTTTATCAGATGAGTGGTCATCTTCGGATTCTTTTATAATAATAAAGTGCTGGATCGATAAACTCTTGATTTTTCAAGATTTGTAACTAAATACACTGTACCTACTTTGTTTGCATTCTACAAGTTTCAAAATGTGCTCAACTGCTTTTTTAAACAATGCTTTCTGCCTCTAACTGTAGAATAATGTCATACCCAGATTTGACAACCAAACAACCTGCGTCAATTTGCAAATTCAAATTTCGCCTACATGAAAACAAGTGGTTGTTTGCGTATTGTTATTGTTAACAAGGTCAATATTGCAGATGGTGCTTCGAGCGGCGCTGACGCAGGTCGTGATTGAATCTGATTGGAGGCGGGTCGCCATTTGTAATTTGTGGAACTGTCATGCAGACGGCCCAATACAGACGGTCACCACACCCCCAGCTCAAATTGTACCTCGACTTCACATCAATGTTATATTCATTTAGCGACGGGTCCATAATTTTTCCATTTGTGCTCACCAGTAGACCAAATGATTTAAAATTAAAATAGCTAGATTTTTTCTTACACACAAGCATATATGTGTACATGTATCAGTGACTAAAGTAAATGGCCAAAACGGCATGTTGCTGATTTCACTACCTCTCATTTTAAGAGATTATCAAAAGACTTTACTTTTCATATGTACAATTTCATATTTATACAAGTTACAGTATTGTGTAAATCGATTTCGTTTTAGTCACGCTGTAGAGATATAATATGAAAGCTCGCGTGGAATTCGACGAATTTAACAATCGAATTTTCACGCCTCCAACTAGGTTGTTAGGTCTTATAAAAGAAAAGCCGGACAATCTAACTAGCCGACACCTTAATAGTAATTTTATAATTGATAATTTGTTTATAACCTGTTACACCATCGTTCCCAGAAGACACACACTATAATACAATGCAAAAAAAATTGAAAAGCCTAAAAATCAGGCCGTCTTGGTGTAATTTAGGCATGCTACCAAAGCGCCGGTCTATGTCCGGCATTATCCGGATGCTTGGCAACCCACCTCCAACACTTATTTTCTTTCCTATTGAGTGCGAAACTTTCGCGATACAAAAATACTGTCAGATTTCATTCGATTCGTGAGAATCGAAAATGTGTTTACGCTCGAGCGATGTCGCGCTCATAGCCGCGGGCTTACCCACAGTTCGAACTCACTGCCCTAGACCAGCTCGAGGACACGACAAGTATCCGGCAGTGTCGCATTAATATTCATAATTAATTCATGACTTCATGTCCCTGTCATTTATTTGTAATATTGCAAAGAGGCTATTGCTTAGAAAGTGCCGAGTGGAAAGTTTTGGGATTTGTTTTTGTTCAAACTTCCTTGGACGGAAGTTTACTGATCTAATACTTGTAGGTAGGCAGTTGCTTATACAGGGTTATTTTTTAAACACCGGCATCCTAAAAAACGAATTTCAAAAAGTCGTAGAAAAATGTTGTTCAGGATGGTTAGTAAAAAGGGTGGTTTAAAGGATGCGGATGTTTAAAAAATAACCCTGTATATTGTGAATTTGCAGAGCAATATTTTATTACGTTCATAAAATATTAAAATTTTCAATGAGTATTTATGAACACAGAATACTAAATGAACATTTTCTCTTGGATTCTGATACAGTCCTGTCTATCGATATCATATTCCTCTATTTTTGATTCACTTCGTATGGAACCGCGTAAATACTTTTTTCCTGTGGCAAGGCTTTGAACCCGTATGCGGCCTAGCGTCCATTTTTCCCCAATTTTCCATTATTAAAAGTCGCTAATCATGTGACAGTGACGCATGACTCGGCATGACATACGCACAGTATCCAATATGGATTTTTTAAATTCTTCACACGGTTATTTCCCGCCATATAATTCCGAGTAATCTGTTTTCCATGGTAGCCATGGCAGCTGATCGGAATGAGGCATCTAGGTCTATGTAGATTAGCTCAATGTAGATATTCAATATCACTTACTACAATTGGACCTGGTATACAGCCCCTTAAACGTACATGGATTACACGTCTAGGTCAAAACGACCCTAATGCTAGTAAAACGCGTATAATGCGTCTACTGCACTGTACAATAATACCTGCAATTAATTACAGTCACTGATGCAACCACAGACAATTATTTGTGTTTATTGTTACTTGTTCCATATAGGTACCTACCATGTCAAGTTAATTCGTAGAATTCGAAATATATTTTTTGGTGAATCAAAATACTTTTTTGATGAAACGAAATACGTTTCGTTTCATCAAAAAAGTATTTTGATTTAATTTGATGAAACGAAACGTAGCGCGTTTGACGCTAGATAAAGACAGTGACAGCTAATCAAATAACGGTTTAAGTCATTTCTTAGGGACGTAGATAGGTATTTATTCTATTCTAACCTGTTTGGTTTGGCCTTTAATAAAAGTACTAATTGTGCTTGAATCTATTTATTTTAACACCAAGTAACTGTATATATAATAACACTGAGTAACAAAATAATTATCTCCAATCTAAGCCGCTAGTTTGCCTACTTTAGCAAAAATAAAAAAAAAAGCTTCTTACCACTTCTTAGGTTATGTTGTATATTTACAAGAATACCATTCCTTAAAATGTAAATAACGAGAATACCATCCTTTGACAGTAGGTTCTAGGATAGTCTGTGGTTGAAAGAAGCCCATGAAAGAAGCAATTATGAATGAAACTAGCGCCGCCAACCACAGACTATCCTAGACCTACTGTCAAAGGATGGTATTCTCGTATTTACATTTTAAGGAATGGTATTCTTGTAAATATACAACATAACCTCTAAACAAAAACATCGGTAGGTAATATAAGAAATTCCCGCTTTTACAAGAAACAGTGATGCTGTTTAGATTTATTTACTTAATGAGCAATCCATTGATACCTAGGTCGTTAAGGGTAGCGGAGATTTTAGTTCAAGTCACCACTTCTATGAAAACCGCCGACGTTCTTTGACAGATTGTAATAACTTGATGTCCTGTACCTACTGTATGTCGATTTAAATATGTTTCACACGTTTTCAGGAATCTAAACATCTTATAACTAATATAAAAACATTCATGCATAAGTATATTTATAATTTCTACGATAATTTTGAAATGTAGATCCTGTTTTTTTACGGAAATAATACATATTTTAAGTGATCCACATTTTCAATATGTTAAATTTTGCATTTGTAGTTTAACGCAAAATACGTAAATCATGCTTTGCGTCATTTGGTATGTGTGAATCGTCAACACAATTATCTTTTAAGTGACGTTAACTACTCCTCCTAACACCGATTTGACATATTTGACTCTTCATTAGTTCAATGAACTAAAGCCAGCAGTCTACAGAAAGTATGTCCTACAAACTCAAATGAAATCAATTTCTTGTCTATTTATTAAAGCAGTGTAAAATTGTCATTAATTAAGTAATTCAGTAAATATATTGTAATACTAGGTATTCTAAATTTACTGTTACTGTGCAACTTGCTGAATAATAACCGTCTCTAAAGAAATATACTTAGTGTCAGGCTGTCATATTTATTATTTTCTCCTATAAATCACTTTTAAAATTCACTAAAATAGAATAATATTATAAAATCTTATCAGTATCTAGTCTAGTACACTTTGCCAAAAATAGCATATAGTGTATACTCGCAAATTAATTAATGCATCGTCGCCGTATTTATGAAATCATCCTTATCATCAGTTTTATCATTCACCGTCTATTCTGTCTCGTTAGGTCACCTGTTTTAATCATATCACCGTTCTTTTAATATTTTGACGATCACTCATGCACCAGACATGCTGTCAGCCGGTATGCGAATGTGTACTTTCATGCTTTAAAATAAAATAGTAATAAACAAGGAATACATCATGTATGAATAATGTACTGCGCAGACGCCGGAATTGCCATGATACCCCTGTGGTTCTGCTTCCGATCTTATTTTAGAGTTCTGTGATAACAAAATGTAGACCTTTGTGCAGAACAAATTGAGATGTTTCTTACATTGTATGTAATTTTACACTGCTTTTTACTAAACCTTCAGATGGATGACAGCGTATTTTTCAATGTCAAATTAACTTAATATACTTACACTTTGAATATTTTTTCCTGAGAAAGTTAATACCTATATGATACAAGACCCTTTATAAAATGTTAACTCTAGCTTGTAAGATGTTAACTTCTTTTAAAGTATTATCCTAACTTTTCCGGCAAAAAATAATAATTTCCTGTTTCATACATCTGCATCTTACACCGGAAGTAAAAATGCCATCTAGAACGCTTACGACGACTTCGAATTAAGATTACGTTTTTAACCTTTCATAATTAAGTATAAGTTCGAAAAATGGTCATAAATCATTTAAAATAATAATGAAGTTATTAACAAACCTGATATATTGTTTCTCCATTCATCTGCGTGCGCGTCAATCCTGCTAGGTACTAAACAAAGCGTTATTGCACTAGAACAAAGGTAACTGTAATCGCAATAGTACGTACATATGTCTCAAGATCCTCAACTACGAATGGTACATGACCAGTTTCCGAAGGACTTTAGTACCCGTCGTTACAAAAGCTTTATAAACGGGATCTAATAACATTTTTATGACATCATAACATATACAAAGCCGTAAATGAAGTCAATACAATCTTGAATTGAATATAATTTTAATGAATATCTGGATAGGCAAACACTCACAACAACAATAAAATTGTTGTCAATTTTATGTGCATTGATTTTCATAAATTTAACATCTTACTTTATGAAGACGTTACAATAAAAATTAAATGACGGCGCTAGTAGACAAAGCAAATGCTCTTAAGCGTTGACTTTTGTTTTTTGATAACATTTTTATTGAAATTTTATATTATAACTCTCATAAAATCAGTATTTAATACTTATTTCTGTTTGCTGCAGACGCCTGTCTTCGTTGCCAGGGTGAAAGCAAAACAGGACTCATACGGGACGCAGGACTGCGTCGTGGTGTGGGGCGAGTGCAACCACAGCTTCCACTTCTGCTGCATGTCCCTCTGGGTTCAAGCAGAACAACCGCTGCCCCCTCTGCCAGCAGGAGTGGTCCATACAGCGAATGGGGAAATAGAACCACCAACCTCTATCAAGGCAAACTGTAGATATTAAAATCGTACGGGAACTTCTCAGGTTACAAGAACATTTTGACTTCGTGTGCGGTGACGAAAATTATTTCTTTTGTTTTAAAAATGACCAGCAAACCGCAAAATCTCAGTTCATTGTCTTCTCACTATGTTTTTGTTTTTCTTGTCAGTTCAAAAAACTAAAATTTTAAAAGCACGTCTTTACATTGCCCGAGTTACAATCAGTGAATCCTTTGTGATGAGTACTATTCTAGCAATAAACTATTTTTAAGCTTAAAAATGTAGTATTATTTATGATATTATGTTTATTAATATGTTCAGTTTCAATATTTCCAGTTGATAATATAATATCCACGTAATTTGATAATTTCACGTATTTCACAATGGTAAAATAAAGTTTCAGATCATTGGTATCTATGACATGTATTCTCATGATTGTTATAGATTTTATAAGAATAGTGCGTTTAACTGCCACAAATAACCGGAGGCCCACAACGAACATTTTAAAAGTATCCGTAACATTACTGTATCGTACTCTCGCTACGATTACGCGAGTACGCAGTACGAAGTACCTTTGTCGATGTATCGTGTACCATTTTGTTCAAAAATGTATTGGATGCATTAGTCGTTTAATATTAGGACGGGCGCTTACGCTAAGATATCCTATCTAACCTTTATGTCGTCAACTTAACTTATGCATACGTACAGTCAACTCCAAAAATATGTATATGTTACGGTAAATGTGGATAGTGCGGTTATTATGGTCTAATTACCGGGAACTATGCATAAACCCAGTGCTCGTGGTAAATGTTTGTAAAAACTTTCGAACTTAATCACATTTACCGGCAATTATATAAAATTACCATACCCCTTTGGTACATGTAGTAAATCAAACATTAGAATCAAATGTTTATTGAAATAAAAACAATTCTAGTCTTAAATATAATAAAATTTGGTTAATAATTTCACAAAATTAAAAAAACAATGTTATAATTTCACAAAAATAATAAATAAAAACCCAATGTTTTTTGACCAGCAGGTATTACTTTAATATAATCAACAGTCTGACAATTATATAATTAGAGAACACACACACAAGGTTACTTGTAGGTACTTGCAAACGTATGTAAGAAAGGCTTTCGTGGTACATAAAAGTTAGGTTAAGGTTATTTTTTTTATGACCACCACGGAATAAATTTAAGTATTTTTGGGTGGTCATAAAAAAAAATAACCCTAACCTAACCTCTACCCTAAATACCTAACCATACCCTAACATGTTTTTTGGCATTTCACTGAACTAATTTAGGGATTTAAACCTAAAAATATTATTTATTTATGCAAGAAAGACTTTAGGGCACTTAGATTCAGCAGATTCAAGTTTAAATTGTTATCTGGAGCTTATGTCGATACTTACCACGGCCGCGTGGAAGTTTTATATAATTACCGGTAAATATGGATAATTCACTACATTTACCATGTGCATTGGTGATTATCTATAATTACCGGTGATTATAGATAATTACCGATTGCTTACATTTACCGTAACATATACACTTTAGGACCTTGTCACAATACATATGTATAAGAACGACTTCTACTTTTTATAGACACATGTATTGTGACAAGGTCCTAAAGTGTATACATATTTTGGAGTTGACTGTACGTTCGATTGTTTACGATACGGAAACGCTACAATTTCTTTAAAAAGTTCGTGCTAGGAGCTCTGTCTTAAAACCTGTCCACGTGGTATAAGGATATCGAATTACTTCCATAATAACGATTAATTAATGCTTCTCTTTTTAATATTCAGTACATATTAATTTAAAACAATTAATCATTTTAATTGAGACTAATCACAACATGTTATGGAGCGCTAATGCTTCATACAATAAATCATGCTACGCAGTTGAAATGGATTGAATGCAATTGAGGCATGATTTGAATTGAATAACATAATGAATACCTCGTAATAATCATTGATAAACAGGTACTAAATTGTCACCTATTTCTGCTACTACTACTCGTACTTACTAATTTACTAATTTCATCTCTTCTTCTGTCTTTCGAATCATACCAACCGTGAGGCAAATTCCTTAGCATAGTAAACTTACCTTGAAAAATATTACCACAGCAGTATCGGTTCCTGATGTATCCAGACAACTAGACACCTTAACCAAATGATACCTCATCATCAGCAACCCACGCTCGTCCACTGCTGGACATAGGTCTCCCCCAATGCACGCCACCGCTCCCGATTTTCGGCCAATTTCATCCAGCTCACTCCAGCCAGCCTTCGAATGTCGTCATCCCATCTGTAGCAGGGCGTCCAAACACTACGTTTACCGAGTCGCGTCTCCACTCCAAGGACTTATAGCTCCAACGGTTGCAGTTCTGCGGCTATGTGACCAGCCCACTGCCACTTCAGTTTGCTGATTCGGTAGGCTATGTCGGTGACTCTGGTTCTCTGTCCTAATTACAATCATTTCTGAATGCGGTCCTTCAAAGATACTGCCGAGCATAGCCCTTTCCATGATACCTGTATACATTAAATCAATCATCTGCACGTATTATCTGCGTGGCATGATAATGTCACCCAGAATGATGCATTTACCTGATCCGTGGACGAACAGCCAACATCGTTAAGTATTATTTAACTTAGCTTCCCCATTAATGACTACAATAAATCATAATAGTCTATGTAATGTTGTCTGTCTATGCATACGTCTGTTTGCTCTTTAACCCTTAATTCGACGACGTCCAGTATACTTCCCATTGAACGAAAAAATAAATACATAAAAATCTTGACCATGAATTCTAAAACATTAGGTGTGTAATTTAACCCCTAAGTATTCCACCTACACTGTGAAAAATTGGCAATGCTTTTACATTGATGGTCCACGCAGTCATATCACCAGCGCAGGACAGCAGGAGGGAAGGACGAGCTATGCGGGCTCTCTGGTTATAATTTGCATTTTTTTCATTGTTTCACAAATTATTTTTCTTGTATTTTTATTTAAAACAAAAGATTACATATCCGAAAAGCTATGTATACTATTTTGATTGTCCTTTACTAAGTTTTGTTTAGTTTTTCACGATGTCTACAACTTGCATGTCCAGTATACTTCCCGTTGCCGCGAATAAACTAGTAAACACACTACTCAATACTATGTCCAGTATTCTTCCCCTTGCCAAACTCCTCGTACTG
>JABMDO010001811.1:0-29249 GCA_014851415.1 Cnaphalocrocis medinalis
ATAGAAGTTTATATTTCTGAGTACCACTTCCCATATTTCGCAGCCTGTGTGCTGGGGTACCAGATTGCGCGTATTAGCAGTAATCCCACACTCAAGCCGTTCCGCGGCGCTTGCCAATACTCTCCTCTCCTACTCCGTGGTACAGACACCATAGACACCTCATTTTGCCACTAAACTTCGTGTTTCGCCGAGTGAGTCAGAGTACCAGAGGCCCAATGGGGGGTAAGGGGGTTAAGGTTTGCAGCGCACTTGTGACAATACTGGTGTTGCAGATGTCTTGGCGGCGGCAATCGCTTACCATCAGGTGATCCGTGTGCTCGTCTACCATCTATCACATAAAAAACTACAATTACTTAAGTCTCATCACGCTTCTGCATAATGGGCCGGCTTGACCAGAGTGATAACACGGCCTCACAGAAGGCCGGTGACCGCTGCGTTTCGCCGAGTGAGCGCGGGTACCGAATGCTTAATCTTGGGAAAGAGGGTTAAAAGTAGGCAGCGCACTTGTCCATAGGCGAAAAAAATCGCTTAGCATCACCATCACACGTACATAAAAAATACGATAATAAACTCAAAACTACGTCAAAATCTTCTTCACACCCTTTCCAAAAAATCTAGTATTATTGAATTTAATTAAACTCAACTCTTATAAGTACAGTTTCAAATTAAAAAAGAAATACCTACCTTTCTTAGTCTTTTAAATAAGTTCTTCTTTTTTTGTGCAATATAACTTCAACCTCAAGTTTTTTACTCATCTCCTACTTATGGGTAACCTAATTTCAAATCGTACCAAAATGTTAAACAAGCGTGTCCTCTCGACAACTGAGTATTTGTTTTGCACCCCGTACCGTCCCCACTTGGGGTAAGTATATTAAACTGAGATACCATCGGCGATATCTGATAAGATAGTAATTATAACGAACAAGTGTAGGGGGAAGCTGTGATTAATTCGAATGACTGTGTAGCACATTATTTGGTTACATCATTGCATCATTTAGACCGATATTTGATAATGACTGAACAATTCTTGTCACTGTATGTTTATAAATAAAGAAAAACAAATCATACAACATCTTATATTTGACTGACTCCGTATTAAGTAGCTTAAGCATTTGTGTCACAGATATCAGACAACTGAGGAATCACAAATATAACTCAAAATCACACATAAAGTATTTATAGTTTTCATGAATGTAAAATAAGGTCCCTACTTCGTACCTTTTAAAATACGACTAGTTTAGTGATGTCCCATTAGTGTGTTTCGTCCAATCTTAGAATAATAATAATAAGGATACATTTTCCCTTATACAAACACCTTTTTAGTTAGCTCCCTATACAGGGGACTGAGGAATCAGTAGCACACGAAGTCCTGGAGTGCGATGCTGTTACAAGTCAACTTAAAGAAATCCTCGGATCTGCGAGGTCACCCCGCGAAGCCTGTGAAGATCCCAGGAAGTTTCTGCGCTTCTGAGCGGAGTTAGGCTGGCTAGAATAGCCAGGACCCTACACGTTCAATGGATGAAGTAGGAGTTTAAGTACGGAAACAGGAGTCCACTTTACATGACATTACATTTAGCGCGATTCGTCGTAGCGTCGTCGCACGTCGTGTTTCATATATTTTATTTATACTTTAAATAGCTGTTAGCCGCGACTTCGTCCGCGTGGAATAGTATCTTTGGGTAGCATTTTTAAATATTTCATAAAGTTCACCCACCCCCCCCTTTAACCTCTTACAACCCCCTTTTCGCAATAAAAAGTAGCCTTTGTTCTTTCTCAAGGTGTAGCCCATCTTTAAACCAAATTCCATTCACATCCGTTCAGTAGTTTTGGCGTGAAAGAGTAACAGAGACAGACAGAGTTACTTTCGCATTTATAGTTAGGACTAGTGGCCCGTAATTCAGATATGAACCAATAGATGGCGCTGTGTCCAATTACATCGCGCAAGCGTTTTGTGTTTTCGGTTTACCTATAAGCCTTGTCGTTGTCTATTGAAGTTATCTCTTTATAAATCTATACTAATATAATGTGATGTTGGTGATCTAATAAATAAATAAATAAATAAATAAAGCTGAAGAGTTTGTTTGTTTGTTTGTTTGAACACGCTAATCTCCGAAACTACTGGTGCGATTTGAATAATTCTTTTTTTGTTGGATAGTCCATTATCGAGGAAGGCTATAGGCTAAATAACATTACGCTATGACCAATAGGAGCAAAGACATAGCGGTAAATGTGTAAAAAACGGGGAAAATTATTCATTTTGAAGGCAAAAAATATGTATGAAAGAATTATTCCTCTATACATGATCTAAAAAAAAGTCCGCGACGGCATATGTCTATCTTTTAAGGTTTAGTCACAATGACCGTTTTTATGGTACCAAATTTGGTCGAAATAATTTGTTTAAGTTGTATCAACATAATAATATTAAGGGGGTTGTAAGGGGTTAAAAGGGGGGTAAAAAGTTACTTTTCCACGCGGACGAAGTCGCGGGCGGCCGCTAGTAGTATAGATGAGACGACGCGCCACAACGCACTAATGGGGCATGTCAAGAGCGCTAGTTAGGCCCCTGCAACTATTCCAGCAGTGTAGGCTGGCAGCGAGCAGCTATGCGCGGCGCGAGCGGAATTCTAATCCCGATTGTGTAATGAATGGCCAGCATTTGCCCGATGATGCCTCGACGTGGGCGTCGAATATACCTACCTATTGTTGTTACTTAGAGGTAATAACGCTATAGACCTTTGCTGTACATCGTAAACAAAGTATTATAACAAGTTACAATGTCCTATAGGACATAGTTTTTCAAACAAGAACCAACTCAATTTTTTATGAAATTGCGTTGCACATTGTAGACTTTTTGTGGATTGGTTCTAATTTACATTTAACTATGTCTTGCGTAGGTACAGTCGCCTGTAATAAATTGTAAATACCTCAACTCTTATGCCAGGACTAAAAGGTTCATATTATGTGAGGAGGTTGTATATATACTTATTAATGCACGTAATTGTACGCGCATTAGGAAATTTAGTAAAAAAAAACAACTAATTTCTTGGGGTCCCATACTTTTTTCCCCACAATGTTTTGGTAGGTAACCTTAGTATAAATCAAGTCAATGTAAGTATAAGATATTGTGTGAATTTATTATTTCTAAAACATTTTTTTCCTCACAATGTTTTGGTAGGTGACCTTAGTAGGTACGGAATCCGGTCAATGTATGAGATATTGTATGAATTTGTTATTTCTATTTATTTATTATCCACTAACCTAACATCTCTCTCCATCTGGTCTGTATGGCAGCGCTAGAATCTACTTTTTTTTTACTATCTCTACCTTTTTTTTTAGTTAGTCTGACATTCAGCCGCAATCTCCTTAGGTACCTTTACCGATCATTTACCTGATGGTAAATGAGGATATCGCCGAGGGTGAAACACGTCTGTCTAGTAACAGCCTAATCATTTTTCTTTTGAAAACTCGCAAATGATAGCGCTCAGTCTTTACTTTTTTGATAGACGATTGACTCGTCTATCAAAAAAGTAAAGCAAAGTATCAGCCTATACTGTCCCACTGCAGGACAACAGCCTCTATCATATAAACACACAATAATTACACACAGAAAGTGGGCTGCCCACTAAGAGCTAAAAACGTGTCATGTACTCACGCTTTTGGCGACCAGCAACACACCTCTTTTTATACCTTTATACTCTACTTATTGTTTATGATCTTATTTACATTTAAAATTTATTATTTTTAATTATTTTAAATCAGTGGCCAACAAAAAGCCTTTCCATCAAGAACACACGCATGCGCACTAACGGGGAAATACGCCTTTTTGACCGCATTAATCCTAGCCTACATAAGATTGTCGAACTGTCGAGGTCTGTGGTAGAGGCCGCGCACTTATGTACTCATGCCGGGCAACAACCCTAGCATATGTCAACGAACTCTTCTAAATTCAAAATCAGGTTGAGCCTTCTGTGTGTAATTATTTTGTGATATAAATCAAGTTATCACTACTATGATGGGATTAGGCTTCATCTATCATCAGATCTACGAAGCTCTATAAAAATAAAATAATAACTGCATGCTACAAGCTCTCGCATTGATAATGTTAGCGAGCATAAGGGCCCACTCTCACATGCAAATAGCGCATAGTGGATTATACCGTGTAACGTGCGCCATATGCCGCGAGGGGGCGCTAACGGGATTGCAGTTTTTAAAAGGTAAACAGCTTCGTTTATGTCACCGAGTGTACACAAGGCTGTTTTGGCTGATGACAAAAATTTATAATGCTTTTTTTATGTGATAGGTTAGCAAAATACCAGGCGGATCACCTGATGGTAAGCAATTGCCGCCGCCCATGGACACCTGCAACACCATTGGTGTCACAAGTGTGCTGCCAACCTTTTATCCCTATATTTTTTTTATGTAGTAGTGCTGTCCACTTACAAAGTTTTTTTTTATATAGTAGACGAGCAGACAGATCAGCTGATGGTAAACAAATGCTACCGCCCATAGACATGCAACATCAGTAGAGGCACAAACAGCGCAGCCAATTTTTAACCCCCTTTCCACACAATTGGGCCTCCGGCACCCTCACTCACAAACACAACGCAAGCGTTGCGTCACGCTGGTCTTCAGCGAGGCGGTGGTATAACTCCGGTCCAGCCGGCCACTTCAGTGATGCGGATTTTGACGTTTATCCTATGAGAACCTATGTTTATCGGACAACACACTCACATAGACTTGTTGCACTGTACGATGTAATACAAGGAATACCTAGATATATTATATTGCCATTTACATATATTGCCAAGTCAATAAATGAATAACCGACTTGGCAAAACATGGATCTCACCACTCTTTACGGTAGTTGCAAGACTTGTTTTTTTTGACAAGTATTGTTTTTGATGGGATATGTTATGTTCGAGAAACACTAATGCGTTGAAGTTTTTTCTACTACGCAGAAACTGCAAACCTACGTGCGACAAACCAATGGAGGCTATCGTGTGGAAATAATACTGTTAAACTAAGGTTCAACTTCAACGGCATTGGTTGTTTTTTATGACTGTGATAGGTGGCAGACAAGCAGACTGATCACCTGATGGTAAGCGATTGCCGCCGCTCATAGACCCGTACGACACCAGTGGAGTCACAAGTGCGCTGCCAAGCTTTAATCCCGTTTCCGCCAATTCTGCCTCCGGTAGTTACCTAACTCACTCAATGAAACACAGCGTATTCGCTCGTTTACGCCGGTCTCCTGTGAGCCAGCGATATCACTCCGGCCGAACCGGCCGCGGCCCATTCATGCTGAGGCGTGGCTTTCCCACGCCTTCTCTTTCCGAGGTACGGGGACAAGACTAGGTACCCTCTTCGCGATTTTCTTGATTGTTATGCTTTGTTTTTAAGAATTCCTTAAAAAATCAAAATGACTTGACAAATGATGCTTATTTACCAAGGTGAGCCAACTCAACTTTGGTCTACAAAGGTAGCCCGTATAACAAGACTTTGTGTTAAATATATCAACAAACATCTAACCGCAAGTAAAGTAAATAACAGACAAGTCTATTTTGGCTCAAAGTCCCAACTAGCCAAGTTGGCGGACAAGTGAAAACAAATTAAATTCTCCAAAGACGCTAATTTGGCTTATCAAAGAAAGCCTAAGCCTGATTATGAGTGATCTGTTTGATGTTCAACCGTGCGAGAAGGGCCTAAGAATGCCTTGTGGCCCGGCCTTTATACTGTATTCGACTATTTAAATAAATGTAGGTAAATTATGTAAACATGCTTTTGGACTGCTTTGTAAATGGGGAAATTAATTTTGGTTATTTACACAAATATCGCGTTTTATGGTTATTATTGGTAGGAAAATATAAACGTACATAGTAATATTTGTATTTAATTAATTAATTAGGTAAGCATAATATTGTGTTAATTCAAGTTAATAAATGAAAATACTTGCTTTAATTAGGACTAAAACAAGATAGATTGTTTTATTTCTTAACTACAATTTAAAAAATATAATAATTATTTAAATAGTAGATTGGGCCAAGGAATCACGTAGTCCCATCACCTAACTTAGAACCCCCTTTAAGTTCGAAATATCCTTCCTTATCGGATCTCATCCAAAAATGCTCATCACATTTGACAATTTTGCATTCCATTTCATTCCATATTTGTTATGGCGTAGCTCTTAGAGTTCTTCACCAGGTGTTCCATGATCTTTGATTTTTTCATGGCGTCATAAAATGCTCATCAATCTGAACAACTTTTGTTAAGGTGCCATTGACCTACCTCTTATAGTTTAGCTGGGCTGTTGTGGTTCTACATCAAGGAGCCTGGTCTTCAAAATAAAATATACCCTATAAGTTGCCCTGATGTTACAGCTATACAATAAAAAAAGTTTTATTCGAATCGGTTCAGTAGTTTCCGAGATTAGCGCGAACAAACAGACAAACAGACAAACAGACAGACAAAAATTTTAAAAATCATTGATTCATGTTCTGTTACTGTTTTTTAGTCGTCCTAAGTTATTTTGAGATAAATATCTTCAATGTACAGACACAGCTTTTTTACATTTTTATTATATGTATAGATACACAACGAGTGTAGAAATGTCGCGGTAAATGCGGTATAAACTGTGTTGCTAAATCTGATTTGAAAAACCACAGTGATTTTTCACTTTCATGTTTTTAATATCGTAGATACATTTTAACAGCGAATAGTATCAACACTAATACTATAACTAAAAAAAAACTACTATTATCCTGACTCGGCCATTCAAAATGGATCTTAGCCTTCGGCTTTTACAGAAAGCCCGCCCAAACTATTTTTGTTTTATATATTCAATAGTAAGACGTATTATTTTGTAAACATACGTTAAACAAATCGATCCCAAAATGTTTGACTCTGCGAATCTATTATGAACCAAAACAATTAGGCGCATTCTGAACATGGCGGCTTTGAGGACTAGTGGTGGGATCATCGTATTATTCAGTGATACAATAGATGAGTGTAGATACTAGTTATTTATCTTAATGATTTATTTATTTGACTTCTGATTAACTGCATAGTAGTTTATGTATTGAGTACTTAGTATAAATAATAAAATGTAATCGACCCGTGTAACTTCAACCTAGAACTTCAAAGTTACACTATAAGTATGTTTGGGTTGAATCAAGGAAAAACTCAAATATTTTAAATTTTGATCCAGTTTCTAGATACATTAACTTCAAAATAACTTTTTAATCCTATACAAAATACCATACCGATATATAGGATTACCACGTTACATTTGCAGTCCAATAGTTGTTATAATTTTCTACAAAATGAAATGATCCCATCAAAAACAATACTACTGAAAAAAAACCAAGTCTCGCAACAAGTTCCGCAAAAAGTAATTATGCGCGTCACTACGGGATGTGCGGGACGAAGTGCGGGTAGGGGCGCGGTAACCGCATTACTGTCATGCGCCTAATTGTTTTGGTCGAGTAGTACGATATACTAGTTGAAACTTTTACTACTACGCCGTAGCACTGTACTATGCCGTAGCAGCGATGAGAGAGCTACACTATTCGAAGTGTTTACAAGGAATACAAAATGTTATACAAATAAGGTCCTTTATGCAATAAATACTTTAACAATATTTTGTTATGGTAGATTATGTTTGACATTCATAAGGTCTGTCTGGACCTAACTTGAATAAAGATTTTTCTATTTCTATTTCTATGAGATTGTTATTTAGTTATATTCTTAATACAAAAACACAATAATAAGGGTATGTTTCACAATATTCGGATATTTTCTACATACGCTATAATGTTACTTATTGCTACCATAAACAGTACGTTTGCTTTTCACAGACTGTCAAATAGCATCATGTCACATTGGTCACATTACATCCATAAGTTTGACAGATAGAACTCGCAACTTTTATTCTTAAAATAGTCAAGTGTTGCATAGCTATGTGACGCTTATTTTTACATTGCGAAACAAGTTCTAAGTTTAACAACATAAGACACATTTTATGTCTTATGATACAACGGCCTGACATAAATTAATTTTATATTCATTTAAATAGTAGTATCTCAAACGGTTCCCTACAAACACATTTGAACCGTACCATTAACATGCATATAACTGTAACATTCGTCAATTTAAAGCCATTTTACAATAATTTCACAGATGAAACAGTACACAGCTCCCCTAAACGAGAATCGTCATCCAACCGACAATAATAGGTTTCGATCGACACCATCATACCCTCTCGAGTTAACACATGAATTATGACTTATTACGTATCGCCACAAAGCATGGGGTACTGAACACTCGACATCTAATAGCCCAAATGATGTGTCATTGCATTGTCCCTTTGCGATTTACGGACGTGCGTACACAGCTTTAGCGGGGATGACACTCGCCGTCCCGCTTGCACTTGAGCAAGCTCGCGTTTGTCCCGCTCTAGATATTTATTATAATTTTATGCGGCGTCCACACCATTGTGATTAAACGACATCCTTGTCGGTTTTTGTTGCAGGGAGGGCATCAAATGTAATAACAGTATATCCAAATCGCTGATGAATATTAATGCAGTTTTTCTATACGATAGATTTAATTCAGAGATTACGGAGTGTCATTGTGTGTAATTACTGCTGCGGTTTCGGTTTCCGATAACTATTGCGGTGCTTAAGACTTTTGCGGCATTGTTATGTTAATTTGTTGAACAAATTATTATAGAGATCATGTAACAAGTTGACTATTAGTGCTAATCTAATTTAGAAGGCAATTATGGTTCCGAATGTTACGATTGCTATGACGCTTCCAAATGTCAAATTACAATACTTATGTAAGGTTTTTTCTTTTTGGGACAAGTGTCCTCACTTACATACTCCTGTATTTTCTCAAAGCGATCGACGCCGTCCGCGTCTGTTGTGCTGGCATTAGATGTAATATAGGATAGGACCTAAGAAAAAACAAGTTAGTGTATTTTTAATACTTCAGATATTTTTACTGTCCAAAACAAAAGACGGTTAAAAAGTTCACTAATTATACGAAACACAAGGATCTTAGCAGACCCTATCATATTCATTCATTATATGAATTAAAATAGTAAGTAGTATGAAATAGGTCAAACTTGAAATAAAATGATAGCACTTATGAACATAATGGACTGGAATTAGTCATCCGTGCCTTTCATTCATACATAGCATCCAATATTCGACTTCCAATTCATTTTACTCTGAAACTGATGGCTTATAACCGAAGCCGTCCCGTAACGAATGAGAATATACCTATCGCATCCACACAAAGGTGACACACAACGCTTAAGAAAGGGAGGGGAATTCCGATTCGGTCGTGGCGTCCGGTTCGTTTTAGACCCCCGGGTACCCATGCCATCAATATTATATCGTTATTTCTGGGAAAAACCTAAGCTCTTATCTCAACACTAGTCTTTTAGTAAAGCAAAATATTAGCCTATAAACTGTCCTATTGAAGAACCATAGAAATAGAAATCAGGTCATCGCTACTATGATGGGATTAGGCTTAATCACCACGCTTGCATAAATTGGAGCTCACAAACCCGCGCTACAGAACATGTTCCAATAATTTATTTTATTATTTACTAGTAGCCCACCCTCACTTCGCTTCGGGACCGGAATTCCGAAATGAACCAATAGATGGCGCTGTGTATAATTACATCGCGCAAGCGTTTCGTGTTTTCGGTTTACCTATACTATAAGCCCTGTTCTATTGAAGTTATAAATAGTATAGATATAGATTAGGAGAACTAACAAGATAAACACTAAACAAAAGACCACAGATAAACAAACTTAAATCTAAGTGCTATCTCATTCATTCATTCATTCTCATTCGAAACATAAAGTACTATGCTCCATTCGGGAATTGGACCCAAGACCTTGAAATCACGATTTGGTACTAAAACCACTAGAATAACGGGGCGTTGCCTTGTGGTTTAAGTACCGATCTCCTAATCAAAATTAATAATAATATTTTTGAACTGTAATATTTTTCGCCAGCTAAAATATTAACAAGCAAAAAGTGAAATAAAAGCCGTTAAAAGTTGTCATTCTGAGTCAGTCGAGCGTTCATCCCCGCGCGAACACAATATACATATATACTATTTAATAATAATAATACCGGCCATTATTGTCATTAAAATAAAATCATTATTATCGACGGCGAATAACACAATTGACTTTTGCCATTTGGCTGGCTCTCAAAGACGTAGGTATTTAATTATATTGACCCTACGTTTGTTTTCAATCTACCGGGACATATTTTACGGATCTTTACAACAATAGTGAGAGGTGAAACGCCACACGTTTTGGAAGGTGCCTGCCTATATTTTTACACGCGTTTTTTAAAATAAAATAGTTTATTTAACAGGCGCAGAGTTACATTTTCATTAGTTTTTAAAGAAAAGTTATGCCAAAATTTCAAATAAGCAGATAAGTCGATGGGCCCCAAACTAGGCTAATTTTTTTGGGGGTCCATATCTGATTATAATGTTAAGGTTTTTATGATTAGGTACAGACAGACATACATACGCTACGAAGAGCGATTAGTTCTGTGGATAACACACCTTTTATGCGAGGGGTCGTGATTCGAATCCGCATGCACGTATGGATTTTTCAATCTATGTGCGTATTTCTACCGTTACTTAGGTCGGGGTGACGGAAAACATCGTCAGGACGCCTGCACGTTTCGGATAGTTTTTTTTTTTTTTATGTGATAGAGAGCAGACAAGCAGGCGGATCACCTGATGGTAAGCAATTGCCGCCGCTCATGGACACTTGCAACACCAGTGGAGTTACAAGTGCGCTGCCAACCTTTTATCCCCTTCCCCCCGGGTGGGCTTCCGGTACCCTCACTCACTCAGCGAAACACAGCACAGGGGCTGCTTCACGCCGGTTATTTGTGAGGCAGTGGTATCACTCCGGTCGAACCGGCCCATTCATGCCGAAGTGTGGCTCTCCCCATATTATTTTTTACCTTATTCTTTAAACCCCCATAATTTCTAAGAAAAATTTCAAGACTGTCAGCCAAGTATTACAATACCTAGGCATTTAAACATCTCAGATTCAAATTGCCCGGGATCACATTCTCGCAACAATATCAGCTTAGCTCCTTCCCTTTGTCTCACATGAACTTGTATTATTTATTTTTGTCCAGTTTTGTTTATTTTTTTTTTTAATGAAACAATCTTATTCTTATTCTTAAGTGTGAAAAAAAAACACGTCTAAAAGCAGCGTAGTGAGCATTATTACCTACTTCCTTATAATAAAACCCCATCAACGCATCAATATAGTGCACGGCTCTCCGTCACACTTCACCCCAATCAAAGCCGTCCCTATCCGTCTCCATAATAAACGCGAACGATAAAATAAATCAATATTCAATTTTACGCCAGCCTCCGGTCCGAGGTATTTTTGTCCGGATTTTTATTATTCTGGTGTCACATCTAGTGGAAAATCGCGTCCGTTCGGCTCAGCCGAAGCCGGAGGAGGGGGAAATCACATTATTTATTATTTATTTACGAGCATAACAACGACGACCGCCACGCTCGGCGGCACACGCGCGAATGATGTTAGATGGATTCAGTCAGGTGATTTTATTTGTTTTTTTTGTGACATTGTCTTACCCTCATCCTACATATCTACTACTTAAACTTTTTTTTGTACATGAAAAGGAATTTTCTCCTTTTCATGTACAAAATTATACGCAGGTACTTATGGCGTTATGATAGTTCAAAGAACAATGCCGGATTTGCATGAACCAGATTTGTTGTTATTCATAGTAATGTAATACCTACATACGTTATGTTAAACAATTACGGTTGTATAATAATCTCATCTAAAGACTTTAAATATCAAAAGAAACAGTTCATAATATTATTATTCTATAACATAATAATTTCGCTTGAAACTATGTTTAGTGGTATACCTAGTTGTCATATTAAAGTTTGTTAGGTATTATTTACCTAGTCGATGTGACAGAGAAAAAAGGCACACAAAATCATCCATTGACGTTTCCAGAGAGAGTAGGTAGGGGACAGGTTGTGCAAGGTATTTGACACACTACAAAATATCATAATTAATTTGCCTCTGTTTTAAAAACATTACTTCAAAACTATGATTACCAAAGAATGCATCACAATACAATACAGAAGCAATTAATTGCCCCACTATCTGTTATATTATAACGTGATCCAAAAAGAGTCCCGTAATGGAATATTTAATTAAATATTGGCAAACAATCAACAAAGCGAGAGCCCACGTTCACACATTCGCTGATGAGAGCGAACCTAATAAACGGTTGCATATCATTTCACTCAAATGGACCTGAATGGCGAGGGCGAGCCGCCTCAGACTCAACTAAATATGAAGCATTGTGGCCCGGCCCTATACGCCCCGCCGCGCGACACGCAAAGACGTATTGACAAACTGCCTATAAGTCAATCAAACAATAGCATTATGAGCTCCTTACCTTATTGACCCATTTCTTCGACACAATAGTTAATCGACAATTCAATTTGAATTTCGAATCGTGGGAATCTCACGAATTAAGAAATGACTCGTGCTGTCATCGAATGGGCGGGAAAGATTTTTTTTTTATTTTAAGGACGGGGCGTGGGCATCGCCTTTGTGGTGATTATGCGAGAATAATTTCTTTGACTGTAAATATTATTGTTCTGTTTAATGAATTGATTGTTGAACACTCAAGACTTGTCCCGCAAATATTTCTATTAAAAGCGCGTTTATAATAGAACAGTGCCAGATTTAATCGGCCATTTTCGTTTTTCTCATATTTGAAATCTCAATGAATCTAGTTTAGGGAGGTGTAGTAAAGGGCGGTGGTAGTTTCGAGGAATTCTTAGACTTCATAACTTTGCTTTCAAATCAGATTGTAGGTAGATAAGTTATTTGTAATGAACTATTTTCTATTTATATTTTGGTATAAAATTAGATCAAAGTTCCTTAGTAAGACAATGGATCTGTGAAGGGTAGGCTCCTAAAAAGTATGCTCCTTCTGCAATTTTACTTTACATTACTTCCACATTTAATATTTTGTCGGGTTCCAACTTAAAACTACTATTTACATACCTACTTATCGTTTATAAAAAGAAAAGACTTACATTCTAACATTTGCAGATTTGTAAGTACAAATAAATATAGGTACCTAAGTAGAAACTACTGGAAACACTTCCACCAGAAGAACCAACCATATCTTGAAGTAAATGCTACATCGTCCTTCGGGAAAACAATTATTTTATTTTATGACTTAGAATGATATCCAAAGTATTAGGTATTTATCCTAGGCTTTATTTACCCTAGCTTTCCCTAGCCCTCCAAGAAAGCAGTTTCGCCCGGCGCCCGCGCAGCAAAACAAACACTCCAATCAGCCCTTTCGCTAGTAATTAAGCGCAAAAAGTGCAAAACAAAGGAATATAATCAATGAAATGCGACGCGAGAGAGGTTAACAGTTGTTCGCTACTGTGCATCCCTAGGGCAGGGTTGGCATAATACTCGTACAATATAGAAAAGAAAACAAAAACAAATGATATTTTTTCTTGGCATGAACTTCTTTGACAATAGGGTATTTGACTAATCTCGATATAGTAAAAAATATTTATACTTTTCCAAAATACTGGTAAATGAGAACCAATGGCCAACATTTTCAGTTAAAAAATTAACGTCTAGCTGGTTTTATGAGCATTCAAAGTTTCATGGGGCAAGTCTATTTTTAAAGTATAAAATTAAAAAAAAATATATACATCATCGGAACTACCCGTACATTTTTCACCAACTTTTATTATGAAACCATTTACATAAACGAAACATTTGATATAGCTACCAAACAAATTTACTAGACGCGCATACAAGATACGGGCGTGTGACGTCACTTGCCTGAAGCCATTTGTATAGAGCGTTTTTGGGCTTGCCCAAAATATGTGCTCTTAAAGTTGTGATATCTCAGGTGATTCAAATCAGAATCGAGCAATTCTTTCAATAATGTTTCTTAAATTGAGAGGTCTTTTGATTAAACACATAATTTTTTTTGTCAAATACCCTCCTCAAGTAGGTATGCGTACGTACTTGTAAAAATCGAATATAAAATTGCTCATGGGCATAGCCAAGTTTTAGTTTCGGGGGGATCAAGAAAATAAAACGAAGAAAACTACCTACATAACCCTTTGTTTATGCGAAAAGAACAATATGTAGGTAATTTAAATTTTATCTCAATTTTTCGTAATATAATTACGAAGAATAATAATTTTATTTAATTAAAAAATAATATTCCTTCATACGAATCCTGACAGTTATGCCCTAATAATTTATAATTAAAAAAATTGCCATCCAGTCCCTTTTCAGCATCATCGCGTCTTATTTCCAATTTTTAACCAGGGTCAAAGACAAAAAACGAAAGGCGGTTCTCCAACTCGTAAAAAACGACACACGATCCGCAGCCCTACGCCAAGGAGCGGCGTCACCCAAAATATTGACTCTTAAAGTGCCGCGCACAAAGAACCAGCAGGTCGCCCTTTGTCCCTTCCCCTGCACTCAACAATGCCGCGGCAATACCTCGGTAATGCATTGCTTTTTTACTGAGCGAGTATTCACTCGCTGAGCGAGCAGAGCGAGCGATGGACGCGCGATTTTGGCGTTTAAAAACTTATTGTTTGCGCTCACGGCGTGAGTGCAATTTGGAGATTTCGCTTAAATAGCTGTTTCCTTTTGTTGAATATTTTTTACTTTATAAGATGAGAAATAAAATGAGCTATTTTTATAGTCTTTTGAGAGATCTTAGAATCATTTTTACAGTTTGCGTGTTGGTATAGAAAATATTTCCATGAATGTCTACCCAAGTATCCACATTTCAACAACACTTTTTGGTTACTTACTTACCTACATTCAATCAATTAATTTATTACCACAATTAGACAGGAAACCAGTGCATCAACCCAGACTAAAATACCTATATAGAAAACGAATGCTTAGGTACAGTCAGCCCCACATCAGGTTACCACAACCTGTCCATTCTCCTCAAGTAATATTCAACCTAATGTGTATGACAGTAAGATGCGATTGCATTGAAGAAATTTGACAGTTTTGTGTACTTTGATGTGTGGCTGTACGTACATAAAAGCACTAATTTTACATTTAAAATAACTTCACATTTTCACAATATCTATCATAGATATAGCCTAGATAAATTGCTAACTAATGAAAATGGTAATTTAACTAGGATCTTTGTCCTAATTTACAAACAAATAGCTACCAAAATACATGCAAGAACTTTTATTCTACAAAAAAAATAATAAGTCCTTCAATCAGAAATGAAATCGATCAATAAAGGCACCCTCTATTTACGTTCCGTTTTACACAGCGCTTACAAGATAGGTCTCCTCGCGAAATAAAAAAAAATCGCTCTCTAAGCTTATTGAAAAGTATTCTCGCCCTGCGTTCACGGCGTCTGAGCAAATATAAGATAATTTTGCCGCTTCACCTCACTCGGTATTTAGGGGGCACCTTTCATACTTTTTACGGTGCCGTTTGACGGTACAGGGTCGTAATGTAATTTATTTTGTATTCAAAACGCGTCGCGATGCTGCGCGGAAAGGAACGCAACTTTGAGGTTATTGAAACGTTTAGATGAAAATTTTGCGATTGTTTCCATAATTTTGAGTGGTGCTTGAATTATAATTTTATTAGGAACACTGCAGTTATATTTTACGGGATCCGTGGATACCTCAAAGGAAAAACTAAAAAATAATAAAATATCTGAGAGACTCAAATCCTGAACTACTTATTTATGAATGTCCTTCGTATGGAATCCCATGTGAGCGTGTCCAACACGCACTTAGCCGTGTTTTTATTTCAAAATTTATTAAGTTTGATAAACCAAGTTTCAGTTAACTACATTCTTACCTGCTTAGATCTTCAAATTACTAACGCAAAGGGAATTATAAAAGTGTGTTATATGATAAAACGCTCTTTCGTCATACGTAACACCTATAGTTTCGTGCTAATGGCACCCTTTTCCATTTCAACATTCAAGCCTTTATTTTCATCATCATTCTCATAAAAAATTAAGTTTAAACCAAACCCTTTAATAGAAACCGCATTAAATTCAAATTAAATCTAATTCACCGTGAAAATAAAACTGCAAAAAATTGTTCGAAAGAAAATCGGACGAAAAACGCACCCATTGTACAAGTCACTTTGTCTATGTGCATTGGTTAAGGAATTGAATTCGTGTAAACACACAAACAGATTTAGTTGGGGCATCAAGCATTCGGGGAAACAAGTCAAGTGGTGTGTGTGATTCGAATGAGGCTCAATGGGACAGGTCGAAGTCGACAACTCAAAAAACTAAGTACTGTGAGAAGTTTGAGCAAGTCGAAAAGAAAAAAGACCTTAAAAATGCACAAGTGAGTCAGCCGCTCATTGACAACCTCTACACCAGAAAATGTAAAATGCGTTTTGGAAAGGTGTCTGCTCTTTTTGAAGATCATATGAAGTTTTTGCTCGATATTATGGCTACAAGTAGACGCTTGAAATAGGTATGCAAAAAAAATGTTCCTGGTTTTAAAAATATATTATTTTTTTATGTGATAGGTAGCAGACGAGCAGGCGGATCACCTGATGGTAAGCGACGCCGCCGCTCATGAACACCTTCAACACCAGTAGAGTTACAAGTGCGCTGCCAACCTTTTATCCCCTTCCCCCCCGGGTGGGCCTCCGGTACCCTCACTCACTCGGCGAAACACAGCACAGGGGCTGCTTCACGCCGGTTTTCTGTGAGGCAGTAGTATCACTCCGGTCGAGCCGGCCCATTCATGCCGAAGCGTGGCTCACCCACAAAAAATATAATAAATAAAAGTAAAGGTATATCAGCCTACTGTCCCATTGCAGGGAAAGGACCCCATCATAGAATGCAAGTCTTCGCTATCAGATTTAATCACGTTTGCCTAATGCTATGTTCATCACAAACCTGGCTATGTTCGATAAAACCGAAATATACTTTTAGCTCGACCCGGGAGTTGAACCCAGGAACCCGAGATCACGGCCCGGTACTTAACTTTGACCATAGGGGCCTTAAAATCAATAATTAAATCAAAATAACTCGTGCGCAAGTCCAACTAACACTTTTTGTTTTTATATCTACTTCGACCAGTGCGATATTTAAATATCTACATAGAGTAGCAACTTCAATAATTCCATACCAACCATCCACAGATAAAAATGCATTTTTCTCGCGTAATGATACAGAGCCATGGAAACGTGTCAAGTGGCGCGTGTGATTCGCATTAAGGAGTGTTTACAGGGCGCACCAAGTTTATTTTTTCGAGCGGCCATCCAGTGCGGGGCGCGTTTTCACACATGGCCGCCGACTGCGCCCGACCGTGCCGGCCCGTGGATATCTGTAAATCGACGTGTGTAATAGTGATCGTATTTTAATGATGATACTCTTTTCTGATCTTATTTACGTGGCATTAAGAGATTAGCAGTACATACTACTTATTACTTTTTGCGTGCGTGCAAGTTGTTTAGTAAAATATTTTAAAATACCCGTTGGTGTTGTACCGGTTTAAGTAGGTACCGGGCCGTGATCTCTGGGTCCCGGGTTCGATTCCTGGGTCGAACAAAAAGTATGTCTAGAATTTTTTCAAACATAGCTCGGGTTTGTGATCACCAATCCGCATTCGGAAAGCTTGATTTCTATTATAGGCCTTTGCAATGTAGTGGGACAGTATTAAGCTGATACTTTACTTTTTTTTACTATAATATAATTTAATACACTTTACTATGATAATGAAAACCCCGTAGATTCGCGGTCCCATTACCAAAATGTTTAAATTATGGCCGTTGTCCCTTCATTTTATTATAAATTTATACATGATATCACTCTGTGGTACTCACAGTAGACTTTTTGGAGCGACCATTTTTCAGTGCGTTTTCACACATGGCCGCCGCGATTTCGGCCACCGTGTCTGCAATAAATTTCTGTAAATTGACGGGTAGGGCAGGTGACCCGGTTTTGGCCATTTTAAGAATTTTGTAGACTTTGAGGCTATATCATTTTACAGTTTTTGTTTATCACGGACATATTTCTTTGTAAAAAGTGATTAAATATGTATAAATCTAGCCTAAGGATACATTTTTTTTCATAATGATTCAATGGAAAAATAATCCTGTAGAAAGAAAAAAAATGGGAATTTGGTGCCATTTTTGGCCAGATTTACCCCATTTCTGGCCACAGTCATGTGCCAGTTCTGGCCATCAAAATTCGTCAAAATAAAAAGCAGATAATTCAAAGTAATAATAAGTTTATTCGAAAACTCGCATATTTTACGACCAACGTCTTTATTTAGAGAAAAATAGCTAACATAATATTGACAACAAATATGAAATATAATATCTCAGCTTGAATTAAAATTACAATTAAGAAGATCAACATTAACCTATACGAGGTAGATATCTATAATATTATAATGACCAGTCTTGATAAGTTTTCTTATAACTATCACTAGGTAGGATGCACAGTCTTCAACAGAATCCAGTAATCCTTCCTTGTTGATAGGAAATCCAGCGCGAGCGCAATCTTTGACCCATAACGACACCGATTTTTTTTAGTATTTGGTTTCGAATTTCGATGGAGGCATTATAATCGTAACTCTGAAAAGGAATAGATAACTTATATCAAAATAGCTAAGTAATTAAGTTGAAAAATCACGATAAAACTAAATGTCAAAAGTGGGGTTATACGTGCACCACTTTTGGCCAGTTATGTGGCCAAAGATGGGAAAATTCATTCATTTTGCTCCATTAGTGGCCACCTCTCTTATCCTCACTTAATAAACAAATAGCGATAAAATATCATTAGTACCACTTAGACAGTGTATTCTTTATGAGGGATTAACATAAACATTAAAATAAATAAGAATGATTTCAAAAATATGATTGATTACTCACCCGCCTCGCCTTAGCCTTTTTGCTAAGACTTAAAACAATTGACCGCTCGTCCAAAACTAATGACTTGTTGGATTGAAGTGAAGTTTGACACATAAAAGCTGTTAACGCTATCAGTGTTGCCAATATTAGATATTTTTATTCCCGTAAACCATAGAGTAATATATTTGTCTTTCCCTTAGTTATAACGATTTGAAGTTCTAAATGGCCACAAAGGGGTCGGTGGCCACAACCGGGTCACTTGCCCTATTTAATAATGATACTTTTCCACGACTTATTATTACGGGTATAGTGACAGACAATGGATAAATATACAATCATATAGAGTTTTCGATATTGTGAATGGCTCTTATTGGAGCATAAATTCTCACTAAGTAGCTTAAGCACTTGTGTTACAGATATCAGACAACAGAGGAAACACAAATATACTACATACTTACATATTACACCCAGACACTGAACAAACACAAGTGTTCATCACACGAATTTTTGTCCAGGGTTCGACCTTTGGCGTATGAGGCAGGGTACCTACCAAATGCGCCATCCGGCCAGTCGAGGATCCCTAGCAAATGCGTCTTTCGGCCAGTCAAAAGTTTTTAGTTTTTCTTTTACTCTATTTATTTATCAAGCTTCTTATCTCATAACAATTATAAAATTAAACAATCAAAGGTAACTTAACAGAGTATGGGAGATAAGATAGGTAGAAAGAGACACTCTAACTTTCCGAGCGGCCTTCGGAGCCGCGACGTTTTCACACGTGGCCGCGTGGCTACCGTGTATCGTGCGTGTCCAATGAATTTCTGTAAGTCAATCAAAGAGTGTTCATAACATTATTGTTACTTGTCACGCGTTAAAAATATTGTATTGTTCTTGAACAATCCAATTACTCGCATCTAAATCTGTAATGTTTTACTTTTTTTTTTCAATATCATATTTTCGCCACAATCAGTGTAAATTGGTTGGCGGCGCTAGTTTCGTCGATATAGCCCCTTAACAAATATGCTGCATACTTTACTTTTGTATAAGAAAAGCACAAGGACAAATTAAAATCTATTCTCTGCAAATAGAAAACAAGTCATTAATCGCCCGTATGATGATTATTAGGTCGAACATCATCGCACTCGGCACAAAATAAATCAACAAACATTTAATTGGTCCAGCTGAGTGCTCTATGAAGGGAGCTTGTTAAAAACTTCCATTTCATTTGTAAGAAAACTGATTTCATATCAACCCTTCTTGATTTTATTTTATTTGCAATTTTAACTGCGCTATCGCCGTTTGACTTTTAATTGTGATTTCTTGTTAAAAACTTCTAACTGAACAATTTAGACGTTTTTCAAAGAAATGTCTCATCTAATTTAAATTTTTCTGTATTGGAATTGGACAAAGTATTTCTAAATATAAAACTACAAGTGAACAAATACATCTAAAAATCTTTAATTCGAAATTGTATTAAGTAGGTATTGGAAGTATTTCAAAACCCCGAAATTCGAAATTACCCCAAAAAAACCTGTACAATATACAATTATTAGCGTACCTAGTTTTTAAGTTTAGGTTTTTTGTGAAATAAAGACCTTAATAGATCTTCATAGCGTTGGCAGCCATCGTGATGATGGCTAAGAAGAGCACTGTCTCTAAAATCCGGAGGTCATGGGTTCTAACTTTATAAAGTTGCTCCAATTAGAATAGATCATATATACTAATCAACTACAGTTAGTTAAAAAAACGGGACTCCTGATTGTTTAAAAGAAAGATGACTCTGTATTTAGAGAGCATGATAAAACCGATGGTTCTAGACTTCATGGTAGTCGCCAACTACGTCAAAGCCATCTGACACCAGGGTTGAACAACCCACAAACTAGAAAAAGATAGCACGAGTGATACATGACCCATTTTGTCTATTCTTATTTTGATTTCGCGCCCTATTTACGTCGTCATCGATACTCCACAGTATCAAAATCAGAGACAACCATCAAATCAATAGAATAAAAACTTTTTAAAAAACGCACGTTCTCTTGGCGCGCTTTCGCGGTCCATCGGGCATCCCGTCAGCTGCCAGTCACCCAGCGGGCCAGACCACGCGCGGCCGCGTATCGAGTTACCATCTATCGTTTACGGCCTTCCTGCCCTACGTCTAAGTTACGCTCTACGTCCGTTTTGGCGCGCTGTCACATGGCATATGACAGTTGGTACGGCAGACATTTTGGTTTTCCTTCTTTTGTCTTTATAATATGGGGGGTGGGGGATGTGAAGGCTGTTTTTTCGTAGGTTATCATATTGTCATCAGCTGATATACCATGGCTGATTATGACTAACATTCGAGATGTATCAATTAGATATGATTTAGTTAACACCATTAAAGTTGCCGACATCAATTTTATTGGTTCAATAACATGACTGAAAGTAGGTACTTACTTTAAATCACAGTATTTTATAAAATAGATTGGCATAGTTTTTTCTGAGCCCATGTACGATCCAGCAAACCAATTGGTTTGCAGGAAAGTAATTAGGTACTTTTCCAGTACGAATATTTTTTGACAGTAGACCGTGATATGGATAAGACTGCGAGCTAAGTAAACACAGCTTTCGGGCTATTACCACTACCTATTTTACATCGAAATTCGAATGTCAATCTAAGGTCTTGTCTTCATATTGACGTGTTAAATAATAGTATTAACTGCAATGTATGTATTGTTAATTTACTCATAAGTTACCATTTTAGGTTGGAAATTCACGACAGTCAGGGAGGCAATTCTCGTGCACTCTCGACATTAAAGTCGAATTAGATATTTTATGGACATTCGTCCATAGGTATAAAGTCTCTAAATGTAACTTCAATGGGTATTTGATAATCTCGATTTAGTAAAAAAATATTGATACTCTATTCAAAATATTGGTAAATAAGAACCAATGGCCAACATTTTCAGTTAAAATATAACATCTAGGCTGTTTTGTGAGCATTGAAAGTTTCATGGGCAAGTCCATTTTAAAAGTATAAAATTAAAAAAAAAATAATTATATCATTGAACTACCCGTACATTTTTCATCAACTTTTATTATAAAACCATATACTTAAACGAAACATTTGATATAGCTACCATATAAAATTTACTAGACGCGCAATACAGAAGTTTGAATCGTGACGTCACGATTCAATAGCCATTTGTATAGAGCGTTTTTGGGTTGCCCAAAATACTGCTCTTAAAGTTGTGATATCTCAGGTAATTCAATGAGAATCAAGTGTTCTTTCAACGATGTTTCTTAAATTGAGTGAGTCCTTTTGATTAACACATAAAAAAAATTGTCAAATACCCAATTCGAGGTCTCGAGAAAATCTCTCCCCCAAATTGGAGAATGGAACCCATAATTATACCTAAAGTAGAAATTGAAGCATTTATTACACATACTTCTCTACTTTCGCTTTTCAACACTTACGTTAATACCTAAGTACTATGATAAACAACTTTTAAACTCATGTAATGGCAACCCTGTTGCAGTTTTTAATCAATTCTTGCACGCTATCTGACCTCACTGGCGCCCTTCGTTTCAAATCAGACCGGAGACGAATGTTAATGGATTATTTTATTTGTTTCTGTTAATTCACCGTTTATTTAGAACTAGCTGTTGCCCGGAACTTCGTCGGTGTGCAATATACCTACATTTAAACATCAAATTTTTCAAAGGACCCCAACCCTATTATCATCGCTAAATAGGTCGGTATATACTATAAACGCTTGAAAAATATCATTTCAAGTGCCAGGTTCTTGTTTTATTGTCAACATCATCCTATACGAGGTAGATATCTAATATTATAATGACCAGTCTGATAAGTTTTCTTATAACTATCACTAGGTAGGATGCACAGTCTTCAACAGAATCCAGTAATCCTTCCTTGTTGATAGGAAATCCAGCGCGAGCGCAATCTTTGACCCATAACGACACCGATTTTTTTTAGTATTGGTTTCGAATTTCGATGGAGGCATTATAATCGTAACTCTGAAAAGGAATAGATACTTATATCAAAATAGCTAAGTAATTAAGTTGAAAAATCACGATAAAAACTAAATGGTCAAAAGTGGGGTTATACGTGCACCACTTTTGGCCAGTTATGTGGCCAAAGGGGAAAATTCATTCATTTTGCTCCATTAGTGGCCACCTCTCTTATCCTCACTTAATAACACAAATAGCGATAAAATATCATTAGTACCACTTAGACAGTGTATTCTTTATGAGGGATTAAATAAACATAAAATAAATAAGAATGATTTCAAAAATAATGATTGATTACTCACCCGCTCGCCTTAGCCTTTTTGCTAAGACTTAAAACAATTGACGCTCGTCCAAAACTAATGACTTGTTGGATTGAAGTGAAGTTTGACACAAAAGCTGTTAACGCTATCCAGTGTGCCAATATTAGATATTTTTATTCCCGTAAACCATAGAGTAAATATTTGTCTTTCCCTTAGTTATAACGATTTTGAAGTTCTAAATGGCCACAAAGGGGTCGGTGGCCACAACCGGGTCACTTGCCCTATTTAATAATGATACTTTTCCACGATTATTAACGGGTATAGTGACAGACAATGGATAAATATCAATCATATAGAGTTTTCGATATTGTGAATGGCTCTTATTGGAGCATAAATTCTCACTAAGTAGCTTAAGCACTTGTGTTACAGATATCAGACAACAGAGGAAAACAAATTTAATACATACTTACATATTACACCCAGACACTGAACAAACACAAGTGTTCATCACACGAATTTTTGTCCAGGGTTCGACCTTTGCGTATGAGGCAGGTACCTACCAAATGCGCCATCCGGCCAGTCGAGGATCCCTAGCAAATGCGTCTTTCGGCCAGTCAAAAGTTTTTAGTTTCTTTTACTATTTATTTATCAAGCTTCTTATCTCATAACAATTTATAAAATTAAACAATCAAAAGGTAACTTAAACAGAGTATGGGAGATAAGATAGGTAGAAAGAGACACTCTAAACTTTCCGAGCGGCCTTCGGAGCCGCGACGTTTTCACACGTGGCCGCGTGGCTACCGTGTATCGTGCGTGTCCAATGAATTTCTGTAAGTCAATCAAAGAGTGTTCATAACATTATTACTTGTCACGCGTTAAAAATATTGTAGGTATCTTGAAAATCCAATTTACTCGCATCTAAATCTGTAATGTTTACTTTTTTTTTCAAAATATTTTCGCCACAATCAGTGTAAATTGGTTGGCGGCGCTAGTTTCGTCGATATAGCCCCTTAACAAATATGCTGCATACTTTACTTTTGTATAAGAAAAGCACAAGGACAAATTAAAATCTATTCTCTGCAAATAGAAAACAAGTCATTAATCGCCCGTAATGATTTATTAGTCGCACATCATCGCACTCGGCACAAAATAAATCAACAAACATTTAATTGGTCCAGCTGATGGTCTATTGACGAGGAGCTTGTTAAAAACTTCCATTTCATTTGTAAGAAAACTGATTTCATATCAACCCTTCTTGATTTTATTTTATTTGCAATTTTAACTGCGCTATCGCCGTTTGACTTTTAATTGTGATTTCTTGTTAAAAACTTCTAACTGAACAATTTAGACGTTTTTCAAAGAAATGTCTCATCTAATTTAAATTTATTTTCTGTATTGGAATTGGACAAAGTATTTCTAAATATAAAACTACAAGTGAACAAATACATCTAAAAATCTTTAATTCGAAATTGTATTAAGTAGGTATTGGAAGTATTTCAAAACCCCGAAATTTCGAAATTACCCCAAAAAAACCTGTACAATATACAATTATTAGCGTACCTAGTTTTTAAGTTTAGGTTTTTTGTGAAATAAAGACCTTAATAGATCTTCATAGCGTTGGCAGCCATCGTGATGATGACTAAGAAGAGCACTGTCTCTAAAATCCGAGGTCATGGGTTCTAACTTTATAAAGTTGCTCCAATTAGAATAGATCATTATATACTTAATCAACTACAGTTAGTTAAAAAAACGGACTCCTGATTGTTTAAAAGAAAGATGACTGTATTTAGAGAGCATGATAAACCGAGGTTCTACGGACTTCATGGTAGTCCTCCAACTACGTCAAAGCCATCTGACACCAGGGTTGAACAACCCACAAACTAGAAAAAGATAGCACGAGTGATACA
This sequence comes from Cnaphalocrocis medinalis, assembly GCA_014851415.1. Lineage (NCBI taxonomy): Eukaryota > Metazoa > Arthropoda > Insecta > Lepidoptera > Crambidae > Cnaphalocrocis > Cnaphalocrocis medinalis. The sequence goes on from JABMDO010001811.1 coordinate 25,144, forward strand.
TGACCCATTTGTCTCTTCTTATTTTGATTTCGCGCCCATTTACGTCGTCATCGATACTCCACAGTATCAAAATCATAGACAACCATCAAATCAATAGATATAAAACTTTTTAAAAAACGCACGTTCTCTTGGCGCGCTTTCGCGGTCCATCGGGCATCCCGTCAGCTGCCAGTCACCCAGCGGGCCAGACCACCGCGCGGCCGCGTATCGAGTTACCATCTATCGTCTTACGGCCTTCCTGCCCTACGTCTAAGTTACGCTCTACGTCCGTTTTGGCGCGCTGTCACATGGCATATGACAGTTGGTACGCAGACATTTTGGTTTTCCTTCTTTTGTCTTTATAATATGGGGGCTGGGAGTGAAGGCTGTTTTTTCGTAGGTTTTATCATATTGTCATCAGCTGATATACCATGGCTGATTATAACTAACATTCGAGATGTATCAATTATTAGATATGATTTAGTTAACACCATTAAAGTTGCCGACATCAATTTTATTGGTTCAATAACATGACTGAAAGTAGGTACTTACTTAAATCACAGTATTTTATAAAATATTGGCATAGTTTTTTCTGAGCCCATGTACGATCCAGCAAACCAATTGGTTTGCAGGAAAGTAATTAGGTACTTTTCCAGTACGAATATTTTTTGACAGTAGACCGTGATATGGATAAGACTGCGAGCTAAGTAAACACAGCTTTCGGGCTATTACCACTACCTATTTTACATCGAAATTCGAATGTCTTGTCTTCATATTGACGTGTTAAATAATAGTATTAACTGCAATGTATGTATTTGTTAATTTACTCATAAGTTACCATTTTAGGTTGGAAATTCACGAAGTCATCAGGGAGGCAATTCTCGTGCACTCTCGACCTTTAAAGTCGAATTAGATATTTTTATGGACATTCGTCCATAGGTATAAAGTCTCTAAATGTAACTTCAATTGGGTATTTGACTAATCTCGATTTAGTAAAAAATATTGATACTCTATCAAAATATTGGTAAATAAGAACCAATGGCCAACATTTTCAGTTAAAATATAACATCTAGGCGGTTTTGTGAGCATTGAAAGTTTCATGGGCAAGTCCATTTTAAAGTATAAAATTAAAAAAAAATAATTATATCATTGAACTACCCGTACATTTTTCATCAACTTTTATTATAAAACCATTACTTAAACGAAACATTTGATATAGCTACCATATAAAATTTACTAGACGCGCATACAGAAGGTTGAATCGTGACGTCACGATCATAGCCATTTGTATAGAGGCGTTTTGGGTTTGCCCAAAATACGTGCTCTTAAAGTTGTGATATCTCAGGTAATTCAAATGAGAATCAAGTGATTCTTTCAACGATGTTTCTTAAATTGAGGCGTCTTTTGATTAACACATAAAAAAAATTGTCAAATACCCAATTTCGAGGTCTCGAGAAAATCTCTCCCCCAAATTGGAGAATGGAACCCATAATTATACCTAATAGTAGAAATTGAAGCATTTATTACACATACTTCTCTACTTTCGCTTTTCAACACTTACGTTAATACCTAAGTACTATGATAAACAACTTCTAAACTCATGTAATGGCAACCCTGTTGCAGTTTTTAATCAATTCTTGCACGCCTATCTGACCTCACTGGCGCCCTTCGTTTCAAATCAGACCGGAGACGAATGTTAACTGGATTATTTTATTTGTTTCTGTTAATTCACCGTTTATTTAGAACTAGCTGTTGCCCGGAACTTCGTCGGTGTGCAATATTACCTACATTTAAACATCAATATTTTTCAAAGGACCCTTCAACCCTATTATCATCGCTAAATAGGTCGGTATATACTATAAACGCTTGAACAAATATCATTTCAAGTGCCAGGTTCTTGTTTTATTGTCAACAATCATCCATCGCATAGGTAGACCAACTTTCTCTAAAGTGCCGAAATAATCCATATCCATACTATTTAAAAAGAGACATTCTATAGACATCGACAGACCTTACCTATATTCTAATTGAAAAGGCGAAACGCTAGCGCGTTACAATCGTCACAACCTAGCGCCATCTATTGGTAGGTAGTGGAACTAATGTCCCGACACGAAGTAAGGGCGGGCCATTAGTCAATTAATAAAGTATCTAAAATCAAATTATTTATTGTTCACTATAATAACACATTTTATGAAACGTAACAATTTTTTGTGGAAATTGGTAGGCTGATACCCGAACTAGGACAAGTCCCGTATCTAATTACTTATTGTAGGTATAATTACAAATATGTAGGTACTAACCAAACCTCTTTCTTACCAGGTATCATCCATCAACCGAGTCCTCCGCAACCTAGCAGCCCAAAAAGAGAAAACGAACAGCCAGCAGCCGCCCTCCGACTGCTCCACCCCAGTGTACGAGCGGCTGCGACTGCTGGGGGCCCCGGGGGCCGCCCCCGCGTGGCCCCGGGCCCCCTGGCCGGCGCAGATAGACGCAAGGACCCCGCCGTACCAGCTGCACAGCTTGAGCCCGGGGCCCCAGGCTATAAGCTGCAACGGAGCCGATATCACGGGGATGAAAAAAGGTTAGTTTTATATAGCTAGTTACTTCCCTGCCTGTCCCTGTCCGAAGGTGCTGAATGGCCCAATATGCTATCATCACAGCAATATCCTCCTCCATTCTTTCAATATGGCTGTTGAGAATCGACGGCTGGACCAGTTTCATTTTGTATTTGTGTTTTATTTATTGGACAAAATAAGAAAAACGAATGAAAAAAAAAACAATAACTGGAAACTTAAGCTAAAAAACCGCTCAAGAAAAAATTTGATGGTGATATCTTTTGTTGGTAGCCAAATATGTACCTAGATTGGTAGGTTGACGAGTCATCTAAGAAAGGTGCTGAGATCTTAAGAGCGTTCTCGGCTAGTGCGGAATGTCATGTTTCGGTTTTGATTTGCAAAATTTCACTCACACATAAGCATGTGTTACTGTTTGCATAGAGTTGCCGCGTACGTTTTCTTTATAGTTAGACTGACAAATTTTGATCCTTTCGCTTTATAGCAAAGTAAATTACTGTATGTTGTAAAATTAAATTGCAAGTTAAATAAAAAATAAATAAATCCAACGTTGATTTATTGTTATTCTTTTGATTTTTTGATTTAAGAAAAATAAAAAAATAGGTATATCATTTAGATACCTACCTACCTTTTTTACTCAGGACAGGTAAGCATTAAATACTTAAAGATATCATGTTTTGTTTAATAAATCATTTAATAAAAAAGAACATTATACATTATAAAACAGTTGTATTTATACTTATAAAACAGTTGCAAACCCTCAATTGATCCCTTTCTGGGATCAATTCTTAGTTTAATCATCTAACTATACCTCATCGTCACTTTCCATCAGGTGCGATTGTGGTCCCGTTGACCTATAGTCTAATAAAAAAAAAAAAAAAACTTGTCTCATGAGAAAAGTTTATAAGTTAGCAGTAGCTAACTTTGGCCCGCGGCTTGGCTCGGTTGTACCTACGTTTCCAATATCGTCTGGAAAAGAGGAATCTTGTAAAGTAAAGACTATTATTCCATTTGCATGCAAATTTTACTTATTTCTTAGGGGCGAAGGGTAAACAGTAGAATTAATTAAAAACCGAAAGTTGTTTGATATTGGAAATTGGTTTGATACTTCCACACTTTTTTTTAAACAGAATCAGAACAATTTATTTGCACACACAACAGACGGATGGTGCAGACGGATCACCTGATAGTAAATCATTGCTGCCACCTATAGACAGACATCCACAACACCACAGAGTCACCAAGTGCGCGCTGCCAACCTTTTAACCCCCCTCTCACTGATTGGGTCTCAGTTACCCTCACTCACTCGGCGAAACCGCAAAACGCTGCTTCGCGCCGGTCTTCTATGAAAACCGTGGTCGTACTACCCCTATTGAGTTGGCCCTTTCATGCCGAAGGGTGGCTTTCCTACGGTCTTAAGAAGGATCTTGACAGACAGGCAAGCGGGTGGACAGACGAAAGCTCTTCTTCAAAATCATTATGTAATCCCTGTTTTTCAGGGCCGTTAATTTTAACTGTTACCCAGCTCAAAACCAATCACGCTAAACGTTACAA
>JABMDO010001812.1:0-11093 GCA_014851415.1 Cnaphalocrocis medinalis
TCAGTGAAATAAACGCGCCTTACATACGGGAGGCCGTTGGGTCCATCCGTATACACTTTTGAACAAATCTATGTGCATGCTTACTATAAGAGTCTTAAAAGCTTTCATTAAGTAAGACTTCAAATGCATCCGTAAGATGTGTATCTATCTGTACAGAAGACAAAACAGAGCTATCGGTACTTCCCGTATCTGAAAGCGATGGTTTTATAAATGGATCCACTTATGACGATAAATGCCGGATTAATGACGCTCCGGAAATAACTCGCGTATCACACGGACAGAAATATACTGAACTAGCGGCCGCCCGCGACTTCGTCCGCGTGGAAAAGTAACTTTTACCCCCCCTTTCAACCCCTTACAAACCCCCCTTTTCCGCAATAAAAAAGTAGCCTATGTTCTTTCTCAGGGGTCTAGATTATCTGTATACCAAATTTCATGTAAATCCGTTCAGTAGTTTTGGCGTGAAAGAGTAACAGACAGACAGACAGACAGACAGACAGAGTTACTTTCGCATTTATAATATTAGTATGGATAAATCAATCTCGGAAGCTATTTGGAATTGGACGCAAATAAGCAATACTGTGTTAACCCACAAAATTTCCGAAAATGAGTTAAGTATGCAGTTCTATTAGAAACTGGTCTAAGAACATTTTTCAAAAACATTTTTTCTAATATACACTTTAATTCATTAAAAAAACAGGTATTTTTATTTATGATAACGCCCTATGAGCCTTACACAAATTTGCAATAAATTGCTAAATGCCTTGACTTACACTTTAGAACCTTTGGCGCCACCTGTCAGTTTGCAATAACTACTCATGAAGCATGACAAGTTATTGCAAAACCAGCAATACTGAACACTTCGATTTGAAACGGTCCGATGCTACCTACTTTGAAAACAGTTTTTATTCGACAAAAGTTATTAATATATAAATTTTACTGGTGCATTAGTATAATAAGATAATAAACTTAACAAGAAACATTAGTTTTTGCAAGGTAAGTGTTTAATATGGTTTATTCAGACATTTTTATTTACTTAGAGGAAATGTTATCTGTGTTTTTGGTGTAATTAAGTAAAAAGTATACATTATATTGTGGAAAAAAGCTTAAATATATTATAAATTAGGTAAGTCCATAGTATACAAAGTGCAAAAATAGGCAAATTTATAAGTTTAATATTGTTTTTCGGAGAAAATGTCACTTAATCAGTTTTTGCAAAATATTGAATCTACAATAGCTATAAGTTTGTTTTATGCTTATGTTACTTAAAAGATTTTTGTAGAAATATCTAAGGCAGCATTCAGTATACAATTTTGTTTCATGATCATTAGCATATTTTTGCAAAACGGTAATAAGGACTCAAATATTTTTTTGAATTAGTTTTAAATGAGTGAAAACCTATACTTTTAAAAGTACCCAAGGATGTGATCATGCTTTAATCTAGTATTTTTGTTGGATTAAGGTATCGCTTGTTAAACAGCTTTGAAGACCAGTATAGCGCAGTGGTTTGAGCGCCGGTTTACTTGGACGCAAGGGTCGCGGATTCTTTTTAATTTAGTATGCTTCTTAACCGTGGGAGAGCCACGCTTTGGCAACCGAGGGAGAGTCACGCTTTGGCATGAATGGGCCAGCTCGGTTGGAGTGATACCACGGCCTTACAGAAGACCGACTTTTTATTTATATTTATATTGAGTACAATCAAGACTATCTCACTCCGCCTGATGGTAAGCAGCCGTGACATGCAAATATTAGGTTGACAAGCATAAAAGAACAAACAAAGTACCTATTGCGTCTGTCATCTTCACCCTGAAGGCCTGCTGAGATGCCGTTTCACGCCCCGCCTAAAAACCCCAAAATTGAAAGAAGGAGAAAACACATGAACTGGAAGGGCATTCCATGACTTGATGCTCCAAGAGGAGCTAAACCTCTTGGTGCGCGCCGGCATTGTTGGACGGCAACGCTGTCCAGCACGTATTATTCGGGAACGGAAAGGGGAAGATTAGTTGGAATAACTCATCACAGCATTCCCGATTATAGAGGCAGTAGAGAACACTAAGACTGGCAATGTCTCTACGTAACTAAAGAGATTCTAGGGACTTGGTCACCTCATGATCTCCAACAATACGAAAAGCAGGTCGCTGCAACCCGTCGAGAGCCCCCAGCAAGTACTTCGCGGAACCATCATAGAGATAAGAGCAATATTCCGTACACGGGCGAACCTGTGCCTTGTACAGGAGACAAAGCTGCACCAGAATAAAATACCGTCTCACTCTATTCAGAATCCCGAGCTTACGGGAAGCGGTTCAGATTGCTACGCTAAGACTATCCTGCATTGATGAGGAGGATTCAGAGCATGAAGAGTGGGATGGGATAGAAAAGGTGACACCATAGCAGAAAATACACACACACCTGTGTTTTCTTGGCATTAAACTCAAGAAGTTTGCTGGCATCCCATTTAGAAATGCGGTTCAGGACCCCATCGAAATCGGAGACAAGAAGATTCCTCTTTACCTAGGTTTCAGTCTGCTTTGCCGCAGGTCTTCCGAAAAAGCGTGCATGGACAGTACTGTCATCCGCATAGCAATGGATGTTAGCAAGTGATAACATGTCATTGATCATCATCATCAGCCTGTTGCAGTCCACTGCTGGACATAGGCCTCTCCAAATGCTCGCCACTTTGATCGATCTTCGGCTACTCGCATCCAGCTCCAGCCAGCCCTCTTGCGCAGATCATCACTCCATCTGGCCTGAGGTCGTCCTACACTACGTTTACCGAGACGCGGTCTCCACTCCAGAACTCGTTTACCCCAACGGTTGTCAGTTCTGCGGCAGATATGGCCAGCCCACTGCCACTTCAGCTTGCTAATCCGGTGAGCTATGTCGATAACTTTGGTTCTCTGCCGGATCACCTCGTTTCGGATTCGAGCACGCAGAGAAACGCCGAGCATAGCTCTTTCCATAGACCGCTGAGCGACTTTAAACTTGTGGACTAGCCGTGCTGTTAGTGTCCACGTTTCAGCCCCGTATGTCATGACGGGTAGGACGCACTGATTATAGACTTTTGTCTTTAGGCACTGTGGAATAGACGATGAGAAGACTCGACGTAGTTTTCCGAATGCTGCCCAACCCAGCTGGATTCTTCTTTTCACCTCATCCTCAAAGTTGTTTCGACCCAACTGCAATGTCTGCCCGAGGTACACATACTTCTCAACAACTTCGAGGGTGGCGCCATGGATCGCAATCGGTTCCGGTAGAACATGTTCATTGAACATGACCATGTCATTGATATGCAGAAGAAACAGTGTCGGCGACAAGGCGGAACCTTGTGGTACTCCAGAATTTATCAGAAGGAAGCAGGAAGTAGCTTTTGTGATTAGCCTTTGTGACGGAAAGGTCACGAATCCTGCAACCCTCCATAAATTCTGCAACCCAACCGCATAAGCGAGGTGGCAGACCGTATGCCGGAAGTTTGAAGAGAAGTAAACGATGCCAAACACGGTTAAAAGCTTTGGCGATATTAAGGCTAATTGCCTGAAATTTTTGACGAGCAGGTGGATCACCATGATGGTAAGCAATTGCCGCCGCCCACGGACACCTGCAACACCAGTGGAGTCGTAAATGCGCTGCCAACCTTTTTTGTCCTACCCGGTACCCGGTCCCGGTACCTGGTCCCGGTACCCGGTCCGGTACGGTATCACTCACTCGACGAAACACAGCACAGGTGCTGCTTCACGCCAGTTTTCTGTGAGGCAGTGGTAACACTCCGGTCGAGTCGGCCCTTTCATGCCGAAGCGAGGCTCTCCAACAATTACCATACTTCTTCATAGCTTCTCCCCAGAAGTGTGACACGTACGCTAGAAGGTCCCCTGTGGAGCGTTTCGGTCTAAAACCATATTGTCGGTCATGGAGTAGCGAATGATCTTTTAGGTAGCGGATAAGTTGAGTGTTAAACTATCCGCTCAAATACTTTTTACAATATTCAATAACAACTCAAGAGACATGATTTGTTTCTTAAACCTACTCAACAACGGTTTTTAATTTTACAAAATTGTTTCAAAGCACTTAACGCATTTAAAAAAAATCTACCAAGTTCAATTGGTTATTTAGCAAAAACATTCTATGTCTCTTAAAATGTTTTATTAGGTGTAAATAAGCTATAGAAAGTTTTGCTATAAAAAGAATCTGCCTTTTCTCATAATAACGACTATATTTTTTAATTATTTAAAATAAAATGAGTTAAATAAAGTAATTAACTTTAATTTACATTCAAACATGTCCAACTTTTAAAAAATCTCCATACAAAGTATTTAAAACTTGTTCTGAATTTTCAAACGCCATTTTCTCGGAGTGACAGTCATGTGGGTTAACACACTATTGCTTATTTGCGTCCAATTATACTTATGAATTATTCGCCCACCCTCACTTCATTTCGGGGCTTTACTTAGAAAATAGAAAATACATTTATTAATCTGTACACCACAACACATCTAGACACGCGGGAGCGTGTCCAGCCAAGGAAAAAAAAAAACAAAATTGGCGACTAAGCGAACAAGGGTAATATTACACGAACCATTTAGAGGCGACTTTTGACCCCCTCATAACTCGAAAACTATTACACTCAAACGTGTGAAATTTGGCATGTGGAATAAGATGCGCAAGATAATTACACGATCCAAATTTCATGAACATACCTTTAATAGTTATTGAGATATTATTGGTCCAAAAATCGTCATTTTTATCAACTATAGATAGACGAAAATTATTTCCTAGTTCCAGATGACCTAGAAAGTTGAAATTTGGCATACAGATAGGTAATTGGGTGTATATTGAGGGAAAAAATCCGAAAATGCGAATTTTTTATATAATTACTAAATAATTTCTATATAATGTTTCTATGAAGCTAACAATCTTTGTTATAATCATTAATTTCGACAAATTAAAATGTAACTAAACAGCCGAGTGGTTTACGCTTCGGCCCAAGACGCCTGAAGTACCCGGTTCGAATCCTAGAATAATGTTTTCCTTTTTTAGGTTCTATTGGGTACTTAATTTATTAAAATGTTTTTTTTTTCCTATTTTTACGTTATTTTAGTTAACTATAGTAAAATATTTTGAAAATTATGACAACAATCAGTAATATTAAAAAAAGCCTAGAAAAAAACCACACAAAAGATCTCTTCAATACTCAACTTGCCTTGAATTTTTTTTTAATTTTGACAATAATTAAAATGGAAATATTATAATAAAATTAGTTAATAATTTCCCAGTCTGCGATGTATGAAAATATTAGTTTCAAATTAAACCAATAGGTGGGGCTATGTTTAGAACCCAGGTTTTAATCTAAAGGTAGTCCCTAAATTGAGCTACAGATGGCAGTGTGCCATTTTGCCTCGCGCATGTATTATGTTTTTTTCAATACTATAAGACATGTGCTTGACATTTTGTAAATAAACCCAAATAGATCAAACTACGGTGTGTTTCATTTGAAGTTTCCAGTACAGAGTTAGGGTATCGTCCTGCGCTAGGAGTAATATTGGTCTGTGGTATCGTCCATCCATTGTGGTAGCAGAGCGTTGTTTAAATTTCCTCTTTGATTAAAGCATGGGTTCTAAATACGCTGAGAAATCAGGACATCCCTCAAACATTTCGTTTTTTTTCGTTATCTTATAAGGCTAGCGACCTTCTCATATAAATTATCTTACCGATGCCTTTGTATTGCGGATTTTATGCCCGTCTTACTTTACAATTGCGCGTCTCTCTTGTTATGTAAGAGTAAAATGGGTCATGATCATACAATAAATTACTGATGGGTGAAGAGCTTACTTAAAGTACCTAATGCCGCCAATGGAAGCTGTCAATTCCAATTCAATTTCAATTCCTTGTTTAGGTACAAAAATATTATGCTACAAACTTCTTATGGGTTTCTAGCGGCTCGTTCCTCCTAGCTACGCCTATAGTTGTGGGTACAGCCTCCCCTGCCAATCCCCCTCTCCCTCTCATAGACTGGAAACTGCTGATCCTAAGTCGTTAGAAGAATGTATGGCATCTTAAGTAAATTTAAGGTTATGGGCATGCCCACAGTGCCCACAACGGTGGATCCGCGCTTGGATTAAAATCCCATTGCATACAAAATCGACGATATTGCACTAGTTTAAAAACCATTTGCTAATCATTCATGTACCCACAAAAAGTAATGATATCCCATCAAAAACATAAATGTGAAATGTCTTAGCCAAGGAAAAAAGTGTGGTTTATAGAGTTCACCGTCAAAAGAAATGATATCTAAATAGGTGCCAAGGTCAATGGTGAGACCTACTTGGCTAATTGTCATTTACGAATTATATTAATGCGCTTGGATGCCATTTTTAGATCTATAAATAATTCGTAAATGACAATTAGCCAAGTAGGTCACACCATTGACCTTGGCACCTATTTAGATATCATTTCTTTTGACGGTGAACTCTATAAACCACACTTTTTTCCTTGGCTAAGACATTTCACATTTATGTTTTTGATGGGATATTATTTACCTACTACAGACAATTGACACAAACACAAAAAAAAACAAAACACTACACAAAAGAAAAGTAACGAAAATAAAATACTTAGAATGCTATACCAACCAATAGATGGCGGTAGGAGACGATTACATCGCGCAAGTATTGACTCAAGGGCATGGGCTTGACTCCTTAGTCAACGCCCATGTCCTTGCGTGGAAGTATGACAGTGGGAGAGCCACGCTTCGACTTGAATGGGCCGATTTAATCGGACAGCGAAGACCGAGGTGAAGCAGCGCCTGCGCTGTTTTTTTTTATGAGATAGGTAGCAGGCGAGCAGGCGGATCACCTGATGGTAAGCAATTGCCGCCGCCCATGGACACTTGCAACACCAGTGGAGTTACAAGTGCACCGCCAACTTTTTGTCCTCTTCCCCCCGAGTGGGCCTCCAGTACCCTCACTCACTCGGCGAAACACAGCACAGGGGTTGATTAACGCCGGTTTTCTGTGAGGCAGTGGTATCATTCCGGTCGAGCCGGCCCATTCATGCCGAAGCGTGGCTCTCCCACGGTTAAAAGTTTCATCGAGTGAGTACAGAGGGTACCGGAGGCCCAATTGGGGGTAATGGGCTTATGGTTGGTAGCGGACTTGTGACTCTAATGGTTGCAGGTGTCTATGGGCGGCGGCAATCGCTCGTCTGCCACCTATTACATAAAAAAATATGTGGCAGTTGTAAGTACATAGTTAGTTTTACTCCCTAGGTCGTCAGAAGAGGTCAGGGTTGAGATTATTAATGCAACGTTCGCCATCTTGTTTCGTCATCTTTGCTAAATTATGTAGGTACTGATATTAAGTTTTTCTTTTTATTCTATCTGTGCCATCTGTAACTATTTTTAATTGCTCTGAGTAGATTACAAAGTGTATTTTTTTTTTTTATGTCATAGGTAGCAGGCGAGCAGGCGGATCACCTGATGGTAAGCAATTGCCGCCGCCCATGGACACTTGCAACACCAGTGGAGTTACAAGTGCGCTGCCAACCTTTTATCCTCTTCCCCCCCGAGTGGGCCTCCGGTACCTCACTCACTCACAGCGAAACACAGCACGGGGCTGCTGTATCTGTTTATATTCACATCCCTTTAATCGCATGTTTCTACCAACAATTCTGACAGCAATTTTCTTAAATGTCTTTTCGAAATTAATCGAAAGTTTTCTATGAAATGTTGTTTTTTAACCGACTTAAAAAAAGGAGGACGTTCTCAATTGAATAATATTTTTTCTTTTTTTAAGCGAATTTACAAAAGTCATAGAACAAAATGTTGTTCTGAATGATTGGTAGAAAACGTGGCTAAAGATTTACATACATTTAATGTTCTCCATTACTGCACCTCATGTTGAAATTAAACTATAAATTCCAAACCAAATATTATAGTTTCGTAAGACACCGTTCTGCACAGAATCAAATAATCCATAGACAAATGCTGTTTACTTTATAAACTATGACTTTTGTAAACACCGCTCGGACCAAAGTTTATTTTCCTATACTAATGTAAACTAGCCTACTAACTTGTTGAATTTACAGCTTTATGTGAAGATAATACAGTCACTTTTCGTTTGTATCAGTTTTGACATAAAATAACCACTATAAAGTTTATAAATCCATTTGACTAAACCTTATTGCTCATGTAATAAGAGTCGTATTTGCTTGTTGTAATAAAGGTGTCCATGTACTAAACAAAATGTTCTATAATTTTAAAATCAGCTCTTATTGCTAATAACCAAGGATATAAATTGCAATGGCTGGGATTTGGATCCGTTTTTTCGTTAATAAGTTTTTATGAACTTTTGAATGAATGGACTGGACGCGTGAACGAATGAAAGCATGAGTGAGTGAATGGGTAAATTAAACTGGGTGTGTTTGAAATAAAACTGCTCGTTAATATTTTAATTAGGGCATTTCTTGTATGTTAGAGTCTTAAAGGTGTTTTATTTAAGTACGTACAGCCACACATGAAAGTATACAAAACTGTCAAATTTCTTCAATCGATTCTCATCTTACTGTCATGAACATTAAGTTGAATATCGATTGAACTTGAAATCTGACAGGTTGTGGTAGCTGATGTGTGGCTGACTGTACCATATTCGTAGATTGCTACAATTCTGTTTATTTTATTGAATGTGCAACCAAATATGTTTCGACTTGTCATTTAGCCTTTGGCATAATACATAATATCGAGCGTTTATTCAGTGTTACCTGTGAACATTTACATCCCTTTAACCACGCCTTATCCGTGGGAGAGCCACGCTTCGGCATGAATGGACCCTCAACCTGAGTGATACCATGGCCTCACTGAAGACAGCCTGGAAGGACCATGTGTTATGTATTAATAATTCTTAAAAGAAAATTACACTAAATATGTAAGTACTTAAAATAGCCTGGATGCTTCTCAGTTGGGAATCAAGATCTAGTTTCATGATCTTTAACTAATCAAGTGACTCTTTCCAACTGAGCTACCGAGGACGTTAGTAGCTCGAATTGTTCATGTTTTTATTGCCATGTTACCTTTCATTAATTGAATCATCCTTGTAGCCTAGATTGTAGCCAAACTGTAGGCTACAGTTCAGACTTAAGGCTACAGTATAGGACTTTAGGCTACAGTATAGACTTTAGGCTATTGCACTTGCAAATTAAGACCTAAATTTACTTATTTTTGATTGTATGTGATGTTTTCTGATTTCGTCGGTCTGATAATAACTAATGAACATATATTTTATTGTTGCAGGTAAAATCTTTTACTTAAGAACAACTTAAAGGTTCTAATTCTAATGGACATTAGAAAGAATAAGAAAGCATCTACTAGAAAGAGATGAGTAGCTAAGGTATGTTTATGATATTAATTTAAAGTTAAACGACAGTAAAAAAAGTATGTAAGTAGTGGTTTATGTACCGGGCCATGATTGAGTCCCGGGTTTGATTCCTGGTTCAAGCAAAAGTATGTTTCGGATTTTTCGTACATAGGTCAGGTTTGTGATCACAACGCTTGCATTCTGCGGATTGGAGATCACAAATCGTTTTAACCATTGGGGCATTCTCTCATGTTAGAAGGAAAAGTTAGCAGCGCCTGTGCTGTATTTCGTCGAATGATTGCGGGTACCGGTGGCCCAATTGGGGGCAAAATTTAGGGGGCTAAAGGTAGGTGAAGGCGGTCGCTTACCGTCAGGTAATCCGTCTGCTCGTCTTTCGCCTATCACGTAAAAGAAATATTTCGTCCGTCAACGACAAAATGGCCTCAATCAATTAACGTTGCCATCATTGTATAATTTGATCGTGTATCTACGGCAAAGGTTATTAAGTGAGTCTCGGTGGATCGTTACACTAATCGATGGAGCAGAGGACCGACCTTCCGCCTTTAGGGTTGCCACTGAAATAAGAAAATAAATCTAGATTTTCATTGTACAATGAGGTGTTTGGCTACACACGAGATGATAAACAGTATTAAAAATTTAATTTATCAAAATATAGCTAAGTATCAAAAGTCAAATAATTTACTTGTCAATTAAAGTGGGTTCGGAGAAAATTATTGACACTTTACTCAGAGGTGGTGAACGAGGTAATTAAAGTTATCAAAAATATACCATTGAATAATTTCCTCCAACGTTTCTAATAAACCGTTTTCATAAACGGTATATTTGATAAGCTATCCAAATCTTCAAGAAACAAATCTATACCTTCCTAAAAGGCCGGCAACGCATCCACACTCCTTCTGGTGTAGCTGATGTCAATGAGCGGCGGTGTTCACTTACCATCAGACCAGCTTGCTCGTTTGCCTTCCAATATTATATTAGAAAAAATAAAAAAAATTAAAGAAATGCATACAATACACAGGCGTGTGTGTGCCGTCACACACCTTTTCTACTAGCCGGCAGTGCATTTGTGATGCTTCAGGTGTTGTAGATGTCTATGAGCAACGGTGATCACTTACCATCAGGTGACCCGCTTGCTCGTTTGCCTTCATCATCATTTCAGTCAATAGCTATGTCCGTGACCTTAGATCTCCTGCGGATCTCATCATTTCTGACACGATCACGCAAGGAGACTCCGAGCATAGCCCTCTCCATTGCCCTCTGAGTGACTTTGAGCCTTCTTAAGCGGCCCATTGTCGGCTACGTGTCAGTTTCGTATGTCATCACTGGCAATACACACTGTTGAACTCTCATGTCGTACCCACTCCTGTAAAAATTGGAAGCTCTACACTGGAAGTTGTAGACGAATATATTTACCTCGGACAAAAAGTGCAACTTGGTAAGTCCAACTTCGTTTGCCTTACTAGTAGGTACATTATTGACCATCCCCAAGCTTTTGCAAATTTAGATTCGTTTTCATTCAAAGATAAATACGACTTAATTGTCGTGGTTAAGCCAGCATTTTTTATCTTATCTATCTCTACACCATTTAGTTCGTACCGGATGTCTTGAAAGAGAAATAATATAGGATTGTTCACAAAATGTACGCTGGTTACTGTTGATTTAGTGGTGCTGCTACGCACGCTAACTTTGCCTTCGATATACAGAGTGCTGGCTGCGGGAAGCACATATAAG
>JABMDO010001813.1:0-11472 GCA_014851415.1 Cnaphalocrocis medinalis
CATCAGGTGATCCGTCTGCTCGTCTGACACTTAAGCTACATAAAAAAAAACAATTTGTCGGCTAAAATGTATAAAATAGTAAATAAATAATTCCTAAGGTATTTAACGACAAATCTTGTTTCTGGTACAAAGTAATTTTTTAAATTGAAAACTACCATGTTTTTTTTTTTTTTTTTTTTATTAGACTATAGGCCAACGCTTGACCACAATCGCACCTGATGGAAAGTGACGATGAGGTTTAACTTTGCCTAGAAGATGCCTGTTCACTCTTGCCTTAAAGATATCCAAGATATGTTCATAAAAAAAGCTGTATTTTCCATTCACTCGATGCAGTAAGTAAACGTGCAGCGGCCGCCCGGACTATAAGTCTGGACCCAACATAAAAAGATATTCCTTTTATATTTTTATCTCTTTTCGCTTCCATTTTCTCGCTCTTTACAAAAGTGGAATCGAATTTCAGACGATTCTAAAAATGCTTTTAATATCGTTCACTTGTATCTCTTTTGTTGTTGAAAATTTTCTGGTAAAAAATATTTACAATTGGATATTAACAGCATCAGAGCCGTAATCTGATTAGATTAAATAAAACTCGATTTGTTGAAGTAATTTGATCAGTTTTCTCAAATGGCCTATCAGTTTTTAGAGGTATAATCATCAATATAATGTTACATAATTAAACACGGAAAAAACTTTTGAAATGGTGACTTTTCAAATGGTGACCCCTACAGCGCTGACTGTTGGCGACCAGCAACCCACCTCCTTTTATAAACCTATTGTCTATATTTCAACTACTTATACGTCTTTAAAAAAGAATAAATCAGTTGCCAACAAAAAGCCTTTTACTCAAGAACATTGGTGTCAGAAGAAAACGGATTTTTTTATGGTAAGGGGTAACATCGGCATCCTTGGATCAAAAGGAGGTATCGTTCCACTCGATTTTAATTTTGTTGAGGGTTAGAGGGCGGAGCCACTTATTTCGGCGCCCCAGCGCTAGCCTCGTCCTGCACCGTCAACTGGCGAACCTCTGTCCACAAAGGACTGCTAAGTAGACATTCTCTATCCCTAGTTACCACATAGAAACGCTTCTTATGAGGACGGTGCCACAATTGACGGCGTTTTAGCGCTAGCCCCGTCCTACGTTTCGTAACACTACCACAATATCGACCATCATCGAACTATAATAATTATGACCCCGTCAAGTCAAGCACTGTTAATTGACGCCTTTATAAAGCGTGATCTTGCTATCGCGGAGCGTCAATACCTCGAATATGATCGCCGGCTCGCAAAAGAAGAACGCAGGCGGCAACGCGCCATCGCGCTTGACCATGCTCGCCGCCTTGCAAAGATCGAGTACGAGCACAAGCTAGCGATCATAAACTTAAAGTACGAGGCTGGATTAGCTGCTATTGAGGCAAAGTCGAAACTTGATAGGCGTCAAAAGGCTAGCAACTCAAATAATTCATTTGTCGGCAGGGAAGCAGATGAACCAAGAATCGATAATCTTAAACAGAATATCCCTGCAGAACAAGCTGTGCTACGTCTCTCTCTCTTATCTCCAAGACTGGCGTCCGCCCTTGGGGAAGACGTAGCGCCGCGTGCGGTCCCCACCTCTCCGAGGTTGACGTCCGCCCTTGGGAAAGACGCGATGCCGCGTCCGGTTCCCACCTCTCTTATTTTCAGCGCCAGCGAACATGTCCCATGTTGTGCCACAGCCGACGCGACGCCCGCCAACGCCGCTGGTAACACACCTACACCGTGTCTCTCAACAGCTGCAGATGGATCACCTGACAGCTTCGCAGTTAGCGGGACTACACCTTGCGCGACATTAGACGAAGCACCCGCTGACCACGACACCCTGCCTACACCGCAGTGTCTTGCTGCCCCAGACGACACGCGTGCCTACCCTGCAGCTTGCGCGCTTACGCTGGCCGGCCCCGCTACTGGAGCGCGTACGCTCATAGGCTCTGGCGCCAACGAGCTTACGCCCGCTAGCTCTACCAGTAGCGATCTTACGCCACCGTGGCGTGCCGCGGCTAGCGCGCGTACGTTCATTGGCTCCGGCGCCAACACGCTTAAACCCGCTGGCCCCACCAGCAGCGAGCTTACACCGCCGTGTCGTGCCGAAGCCGACACGGTGACGTATCTCGCCTTATCCGCTGGTAGCGCGTTTACGTCACTTGACTGTTTATACGCCAGCTTCGACGGTGCGGTAAAGACAGCTAGTCTTCTTTGTATTATGCTGCGCCTAGTTGCCGGTTTCCTATTTCAATTTTGGGTGTTAAGTCACGCTGATGTGAAAGACCCAATCCCTCCAGATATCCGCACCATCGACGCGGCAGGGATAGGGTAGATTCATCACCCCTTCCCTCTTTTTACTAGAAACGTTTTGAGCTTGTTTTGGTTAAATTATTCTTTCGTACGTTATCATTTACGGTCTTAACCAAAACACGCCTCTTACACGTCCATCGTAGTTAGCCTATCATATTACTCTCGCGTAGCTTAGCTTTCCATTATTACTTATTTTACATATTAGCTTAGCATTTATCTTACATCCATTTTAAATCGCATTTTGCCATTTTTATCATTTCATGGGAGCAGGGCCTCTATAAAGCATTTCGCTGACTGACTTCCATGACATCATGCATGACTTTTGCTTGCGTAGCGACGTTTACACTAAATACGTCACCACACGTCACTGTCTTAGCTGTCTTTTGACTTTGCAGTCAAAGACCCAAAACGTTGTAAACGACGCTACGCCGAACGCTACGATCGTTATCACTCGGTTCCATTCGTTTGCTAGCCCAACTTTTCTACCGACATTGGTGAATTTGTGGCCCAGGAAGCACACGTTTTAGCGTTCTTGTTTTATCTTTTCCAAAGTCTAAGGTGTGTACAATCGCCTTTTGTCTCACTCCCGATAGTGGGCTGATTATTTAAAGCCACAGCTTGTGACAATCAGGCACTTTTTCGGTTCTCTTTCAAATTAATTTTAATTTTGACTTATTCGCGACTATCTTTTTTATTGTTTCTTTACCTCGCGGATTGTTTATAAGTCGTTTAAAATATAAATTCTTATCCACAGTTTGACTGATGCGTGCACACGGGACGCCCCATTTATAATCTCAGTCCACACATCGCGTCCCTGCTCTTCGTCGAAGATCGTCTGTCCAGCTGCTGCTACCCTTCGGAAGTCCAGAGACCTGTGCCATTCTTCAGTTGCTGACTCCCTTTGTCTTTACGCACATGCTATAAGTCGGATCAGCTTGTTGCATTCACTGGCCTCTAGTCCCTGCTCTCTTACGCACATGCCAAGACTCCGATCAGCTCATTGCACGCACTGACTCCCTGCCCTTTTATGCACATGCTATAATTCGGATTAGCTTGTTGCTTGCACCGGCCCTTTGGAAGGGGCCGGTAGCCCAGAGCCCAAGCGGCTCCTTTCTTGCGGTTCACTGAAGGTTACCCAAGGCACTTCAAGACGCCATCACCGCGATAACGCTTGTGCGTAACGAGCGAGCGAAACGGGACGAGCATGCAGCCACCTTGTGAAGATGGACGAGCATGCAGCCACCTTGTGAAGATGATCAAGCAGTGGATGCAGATGTTTAAAGGGGGTGTCTCTGTCACCGACTTTAGGAACCGCTAGTTGCTGGTCGCCTCCCTAAGTTTACTCGTGCTCACACCGTGGGGGGCCATGTTGGCGACCAGCACCCACCTCCTTTTATAAACCTATTGTCTATATTTCAACTACTTATACGTCTTTAAAAAAGAATAAATCAGTTGCCAACAAAAAGCCTTTTACTCAAGAACACTGACATTAGTAATTTCGTATCTATTTCAACTCCTGGTCTTCTTCTTCATTATCAACAGATTGTAACATTACACTTCTAAATTACTTTTTTTTTATGGGATAATATAAATACCACACAATATAGATTATTAATACCGTCTTCTTCAAGAAAGCAAAATCCTATTTACTGACGAATTTGTTACAAATGTTCAAGTCCAATGCATGCAGCAAGCGGTCTGTCACTAACCGAGGCCAAATTAAGACAAATGGAGCCACATGTATACGCATGTCTTTAATCTTATGTTTGCCCCATAGTCCTTATGCCAATACAATACGGCTTACATTTAAACGCAGGTGTAAACATGGTTAGTGATCGTGACTGTACACAGCCAGACCAAATTGCCGGAAATCTCGTAGCGTACACAGTTAAGCTAAGATTTACCGGTCTTGATATAAATAAATGGACAACGGGAAAAGTTTAATTTGGTGGCGAGATTTGGTGCACGGATGTATGTACAGAGGCTATCGTAACAGAAAAATCGATAGTGTTAATAGTATCGATACGAAAATTTGAGCAATACTATTGGTTACGCCAATACCATCGATACTATTAAACGTTCGGTAGTATTTTGGTTGGTAACAGAATCGAACAAAAAAATCGATAATTCAAAACTATCGATACTACCCATTGGTCGACTATATTTCGATAGTATTTGACGCTGTTCATGTTCAAACGAGGAAAATCATATTATTATATTGCTTGCCTGTATTTTTTTATAACACAACACCTCATTTTCTTTTTACATAAGGTACCTCTTTCAAACTAATGTGAAACATATCAAGAACGATTTGATGTACGTTTTTTTTTGTATAATATTCTAAACATAAACTTCGAAGTCTAAACTTACTTTCCCGGAAAGCTTAAACATTCAAGCAATTATATGACAAGGAAATGAAATAATTAAAAATTCTTAAACCGGCTTTCTGCTTTTTTAATAAAAATGGCGATGGGGGCATTTGAACTTAACGTCGTCAGGGGACAAATGA
The DNA here is from genome assembly GCA_014851415.1 of Cnaphalocrocis medinalis. Classification (NCBI taxonomy): domain Eukaryota; kingdom Metazoa; phylum Arthropoda; class Insecta; order Lepidoptera; family Crambidae; genus Cnaphalocrocis; species Cnaphalocrocis medinalis. The sequence continues at coordinate 4,838 of JABMDO010001813.1, forward strand.
GACGAATTCAAATTAGGTAGGCGCAATAAATTAACATAATCTGGCCCGTGGAGACCGCGATTGCGACTGCGGCCTTTGAGGGACTTCCGACAGGACCCCGCGGTGTTATGGCAGGAGGGATAATAAAGTATTAATTTTTGAGTCATTTTATCGTCGCATTGCAGCTTTTTACTACAGTAAAACACCTTTCGATAAGCCCGTAGTATTGCAAACGAAGACTGCTTTGCAATGGGTCTCCGGAGACGAAGTCTTTAGTATAGTACAGTTTTACAAAACTAAATTTTGAATTTCTATAAGTAAAGAGCAATGGTAGCTCAGTTGATAAGAACGAGCGTTTAATACCAGGGACACATGCACTTGATATATACGGAACTAACCTTTTTTTATGTGACCGGTGGTAGACGACCAGACGGATCACCTGATGGTAAGCGATTGTCGCTGCCCATAGACTCCCGTAACACCAGTAAATTCAGTCAGTGTACGGCCTACCTTTTAATCTCTTCTCCCCCCGATTGAGCCTCCGGTACCATCACTCACTCAGCGGAACACAGCGCAGGCGCTTAACCAAAATCAACTTGATACCAAAAAAATAGGTCTGACGCATTCCGTCCCATTCACATTTCGTCACAAATTCAAAAATGGTCCCACTCGCCTTCAGTCCCATTCGCATTCGGTCCCATTCGCAGTTTGTGCCGTTTTCATTTGGTCCCATTTGCATTCTGTTTGACTCGCAATATGGTCACACTCAAATAACAGTTGGTTTTTTGGTAAAATGGTTTATATCTTACCGCAACAGCGGTATCAATCAAGAGATACACAGGCTTGTAAGCGCACGCGACTCGAGCGCGGTAGATGAATATTCTGCGCCCGCACACCTTCAGCGCTTCAATCACCACCTGTGAACAAACGGCACACGGTTATATTGCTATGTCCCATTTCACAGGAAACGTTCCAAAATTTTAAGTATAACCGTAGGACCATGAGCATTTTTCTTTATTGGTAGGCAAAGACAACTAGCCCCACAGGGCCATACGAACACGACACAAAATATACCTACCTTTTTCATTTCTTGTTTCAATAGGATGTAATACAATATTGGATTGAATACGCGACATAATTCATATTCATTTTATTCTGATCATACATTATTGACGGCGACACTTTATGTTATCGAAGATAGCCGCAAAAAAAGATATTTGACGCTAAAAAAGAACCGTTTTGTTACTGTTGAGGGAACAAATTCTGCTAACCAAACCCAGTTATATGCCGTTGAATACAATAGACGCGGCGTCCCATTCTTTTTGGAGGAGAAATTATTGAACAATTTCACAAGTTTTGACACAAAAGAAAGTTCCGACGCTTTGTTGGACACGAGTTCTCTCTGTAACTGTTCGAAAAAATACGGATTTCCGGATTCCTTGAAATAAATATTAAAAGTTTTTTTTATTCAACTCATGTTGGAATTTTCTATGACATTAAAACATTAAATGATTTTCAATTTATTCCTATTAAACAAAAATACAGCAAATCTATTTTTGGATGGAAGTTTGCATTGTAATGTGTATCCTATATTAAGGAAACTCATGGAAAAAACCGTAAAACAAAAAAAATCGTCATACATTATAAAAAAAATAAACAGTGTGGACCCATACCAGAAAGAAAAATAAAAAAGATTTACAAACATTGGTGGCAAACAAGCGTGCGGCTCACCTGATGGTAAGCAATTACCGCAGCCTATGAAAGCCTTAAGATTTTTTTTATATGTTTCGAGTTTGCCGATTTTTTATAATTTATTTTTTTGAGTTAAGAAGAGTCAAGATGGCCTTAAGTTTCAAAGCTTTTTCATACAATGGGTTTTTCTAGATAATGAAAAATTTTGACCTCAAAAAAATTAAAATGTTAACGAATAATAATCCTTATTTACATTACCATCGCCATTTTGGGTAATTATAAGTCCATCCGTTCGTGTTTGTCTGTCCCCTATTCATAAAAAAAATACAAAAAAAAGGCAGCCTGTCATTGTATGCTTGAATAAATTGAATCACATTAGTGTCTACTAAACAGCCACTTAGCAGGTAGTATAAAGCATTCCAGGTATCCAAATACCTCAATACACTTCCGTACATCAATACTAACGATGGCGGCCATTTGCCGAACAAAGGGGCCAACGGGACCCGCTAGTGAGATAAGTCCCAAATGGATCGTATATTCAAAGCGAGAGAAGGCTGTAGCTGAAGACATTTACATCTCTTTAACGACCTCTCATACTAACTATTTTGAATAACTTTCGTCTAGACTTTCGAAAATTCGTAAAAAAAAATACAATTCCATTTACAAAATGACCAAGTCACGTGACAGACTTTGCATGAAAAGTTGATTTTTATGCAACTTTCTAAAAGTTATTGTACTTTTTCAGAATAGTTAGCACAAGATAATATTATATAGTCTGTTTCAATTATGATGTCCCTTTGGACATTTCGAAGAACGTAACTCTGCACGTTACTTGCACGTTTCATACGAATCCAATTAGATATCTCTTTTTGTATTTGGTAGTAAATCGTCATTTGAAAAATATACAATTATCCAAAAACATCCTACAATTGATTCACAAGCAAAATTAACATATTATTTTTGAATATAATGCTCAAAATAATGTAAACTTCAAAATAAAATAATAGTTTCTTTGCGCGATTGCATTTACGTACTATGGTTTGTGTTTGACTTTTAAACATAGTGACGTGCCTCAAGTATTCAGCATGTTCCAGAGATATAAAATTCTATGTTTTCCGATTTAAAAAAATCGTGTTCATGAATCATCTTCTGCCATTTTGTTTGTCACTTCAATCAGTACGAGTGAGAGTGCAGAAAAGTCTACGACTATAGTTTGCGGCATGAAACAATAGCAATGACTTTAAGTGCGCAGAAACTAATTTTTGTAGAAAATAATCTTTTTATTGTGCGCAAACTAACGGTCATCGCTATTGTTAGATACCGCGGACTATACAATAAGACGTTACGCGTTTTTCTTAAGTTTGTGTGTTGTTTTGTTGTTGAGTGTCGTTTATTGTTTTGTTTGTAATGCCAAATAAAGTCTAAGTGTTTTTTCGCCAATCTCTATAAACCTTAGTTGTTGAAAGTTTATTCGATCAAAATTGGTTACAAATCGAGAATCGATGCCGCTAAATATCGACGTCTTCCCTAGTACTGAACTATTGACATCTTTCCAAAGGGACATCATAATTGGAATAGACTATAGTAGAGAGATATAAATTTTCGTGGATACACCCTATAATAATATGTTGATGCTAAGATATACAAAAAAATAAAGACTATGCGATTCTTCCACCGGATATCTATTGTAACTAATTACCTATTCTGTTTTTTTAACACCTTTTGTAACATATGGAGTGCAATAAAGAATATGAATATGAATATCTTACTTTGTGGAGCAATAAAGAGAAAAAGAGCAGTATGAAAATTTAGACTCTACGCTGCTCCGCTTCTTTGGAAACGCACCCTAATAATTATCTACCTAAATAATATAGAAATAATGAGGAAGTGAATAAAACCCGACGTTTCATTCTTATATCGAGTGGGTGCAAGCACAGGTGCTAATGTGGTCTTTTGATATTTAAATACCCGACCCGTGCTTACGCTGCGGTTGCTGCCGCACCACCTCGGCATCAACAACCGAAGGGGAATAAGCCGAAGGTGACACCAACATTGTGTCCACCGAAGACCAAATGCAGTGATGAGGGCTTCATTAAAATTGAGAAGTAGAAGAGGAAGCCCACCAGCCGTAACCACCGTGGTACTGCACCGATTGGACCTGAACGCTTGCTGCAACCAGAGACTCACACTACGCAGCTGTATGTGTCCCGGTTACACTGGTCTACGAAGGTGGAGGGGGTCGTAGATTACGTGCGCAAAAAGTCCAACTGGACGCTGAGGGTCGAGCGGTTGGAGTCTCGCCACAAAGTGAGCTTCAACTCGTTTGTGGTGCGAGTGCCGAGCCACTCTCTGGCGACTTTTATGAAGGAGGACTTCTGGCTGCAGGGAGTCGTCTTCCGCAAGTTTCGAGGACGGCTGCCAGCAGATTATACGCGCCACAAATTATAAAAATAAAATAAATATAATATAATATATGTATGTTAGACTGTAAGGTATTTATTATATGGGCCAATGAAATGTTTTTAAAATGTTCTTGTTGCCTGAAATAAATGGATTATTATTATTATTATTAAATAGAACCTCAAGGTCAGCTTACCCTTATTTCTATTTGCGCATAACTTCCCACGTCGAAGTCGTTCGGCAAGAACGTCACTTTGATGATATTTTCTTTTTCTGGAACAAAATTGTTGCCCTTTTGTAAAAAAATACCTTAAAAAAGAGAGCGTTCCCCTTTTCATAAGATCGGTGACTCCTCTGGTGTTGAAGGTGTCCATAGGCGTACCATCAGGTGATCAGTCTGCTTGTCTGCCCCCTCATTATCATCATTTTAGCCAATAGACGTCCACTGCTGGACATAGGCCTCCCCCAAAGTTGTCCACATAGATCGGTCCTGTGCCACCCGCATCCAAGTCCACCCCACCTAGTTTATAGTTCATCTATTTTTATCATGAAATTCAAATGCTAACCTAGCGGTTCTTCCCAATTGACAGTTGTAGGCAGTGGCGTGATGTTAGTGAAACGGAGCCTATAGCACGTGCATCGGCCCAGCGCAAGCGCCTGACTTGGCCGGAGCACTGCCGTGCCCCCTGCTCGGCGCATACCTGTGTCGAGGTTGCAGCCTTGACCTGTAAGATTAAAAAACTACCAAACTAAACCTGTAACTATTAAAACGGGTATATTGATCATAATATGAAAGCCCTCACCAGGCCTTGTCATCTGAGGAGCTAGCACGAACCTTCACAGATTTCGTTACGTTAAGGTAGCACACCCATACTACGATTACGCTAGTACTCAGCACGAAGCAACTTCGTTGATGTGTCGTATCGTACCATTTCCTTTCCAAGTTTGTATTGGATACGTTAGCGTGGACAGGTGCTCACGTTACGATACTATCTATTCTGACGTTTGTGTCGTCAATTTTAGTTAATATGCTTACGTATGATAGAAGAAGGTTTTTACTTGTTATACAGTTTTCGATACGCATACAAAAGTTACTGTGCCTAATACTAGATTGTAGGAGGAGTGGGCAGACGATCTATGCCCTCTCCTCAATTTTTATCAAACTAAAAGGTTTACCACACATCCACAGATGTACCAGTACCACAGTAGTTGACTTTATATGCCAGAATCATTAAGTGCTTCATCATAACTTCATATTGACTCCACAGCTTGAAGCTCCAGACCTTTGTTGTCTACTTACAAGGTTTTCATAAGGTCTACGGGACTCTAAAACGGTAATTCAGTTAGTACCGCTGAAAAATCCTTTTCCAACGGTTAGAAGGTCTCAGTTGTTCACTCAAACTTCTTGACAGTTGCTTCTCACAGGCAACTCAGATCCCAGGTGGGAAGTTTGTAATTAAACTTCATGAAGATTTAGTAACTCGATTTAAATATTAATTGCCAGAGTTAACTCCAGTCCCGTGAGACTCGAAGGTGGAAAAAGACTGGCGATGTGTGCGCAATTGAACGAAAAAACGGACAAGTGCGAGTCGAATTGCTTGACAGGGTTCAGTGCTAACTTGATGCAAATAGTACAGCCCGTTGGGGGTGTGGAAGAAGATGGCAATCGCGACATACCTGACGAATCACTATTTTACACACACATTAAAATAAGTCCATAGAAGATGACATCGATTATGGGATAACTATGAAACCCTACCCAATGAAGAATGTTAACGAATTTTGATAATTAGCACTCCATATTCTCTGTCAAAAATAAAAAATACTAGTGAAAGAATTACTTCGATATGTCAATTAGTTTCCGATTTAGAAGTAAAACAAGTTTGCCCGTACGACGCGGGCTGCCGGTTGCGGAATGACGTCATCACACATCACGCTCACTCAGTCCGCTCGCGGTCGCGCGCCCGTGCCGTTAAAATTATACCTAAATACTTTTAAAATGTCCAATCCAAATACTAGGAAATACTGTGTTGTGCCTAAATGTAAAAATACGACTATTATTTCGCCGGAAAATTGTTTTTTATAGTTCCCACATTAAAAATGCTATGGTATGTTTACAGCCACCTCTGCTGGCGGCACAATCTTCGCAGGTTACATTTAAAACTTCTTCATCCTTTTCATTGCATTCTAAACTGCAATGATAAGGTTTAGCACGTACGCGGTGTTCTGGCGTGATTCTACACTTACACAAAGAGAATATAATCACTCATTTACATACATCACCTACTCTTTTTACTTGAATGTGTTCGCTTTTAAACAAGTTGACAACATGAAATATAGGATTATTTATTACTAGCGGCCGCCCGCGACTCCGTCCGTGGAAAAGTAACTTTTTACCCCCCTTTCAACCCTCTTTTCGCAATAAAAAGTAGCCTATGTCCTTTCTCAGGGTCTAGATTATCTGTATTACCAAATTTCATTTAAATCCGTTGAGTAGTTTTGGCGTGAAAGAGTAGCAGACACACAGACAGACAGACAGACAGACAGAGTTACTTTCGCAATAT
>JABMDO010001814.1:0-11135 GCA_014851415.1 Cnaphalocrocis medinalis
TAAACAAGTTGACAACATGAAATATAGGATTATTTATTACTAGCGGCCGCCCGCGACTCCGTCCGTGGAAAAGTAACTTTTTAACCCCCCTTTCAACCCTCTTTTCGCAATAAAAAGTAGCCTATGTCCTTTCTCAGGGTCTAGATTATCGGTATTAACCAAATTTCATTTAAATCCGTTGAGTAGTTTTGGCGTGAAAGAGTAGCAGACACACAGACAGACAGACAGACAGACAGAGTTACTTTCGCATATTAGTATGGATTTTAACAAATCACACGTAGTATTCAACAGCTAATGCTATAAGTGCGTTAAAACAAAAAGACTTCACGTTGCAGGGCAAGAAAGAAAATTCTTACAAAATTTTTCCAATTCAACAAAAATAGGTGGGTGAGTTTTAAAATCTAAACTTCTTTTACTATCCTATCTATTGCTTCGTTATTTCTTCAATACTTCTGCTTCTTGTCTTACGACTTAAGGTGTAATTTAGTTTTCTTTTATAATTACTTATGTTTGTGACATTTGTCTGTATTATAATAATGTGTTGTGGTGACCGAATTGACAAATGTATTTTTTCTTTTTTCTTCTTTCCAGCAAAGTTCGATCCTAGAAATTTGTCTAACATAATGCCGTTGTAAAATTTAACTTTACATTGCGAGCCTTCACGCTGCCTAGCTCCCGCCACTCCAGTTGCAGTGTATGCAACCTGACGCCCAATTTGTATGTACGACTTGCATTATGTTGGGTCGGCAGCTGAACTTGATACTTTCGCATTAGCTGACTGAGTTTACTAAGCAAAAATGTTACTTGCAATAACATTACGGTGTTTTGTTTCATTAGCGGATTGATGATTGGTGTTCTTTGTGTGGACTTCTGAGAGTTCATCAAGGAACTGATTGCAATGCATTAATGGTTTATCATTTTATACGATCTTAATGTAGTCAATGTGCTTTGTGTATGGATGATTTTAAAATTATTCCGCGCCGCGTGATAAAGTGTTAAGGAATTGACTTTTTATAAAGTTTTTATTTTCGTGGGACTTGATCACCAACTTCTGTCGATTAGATCGATTCTATCGAGAGTGAATCGATTAACATAGAAACGATATTTTATGTGTATGACACAATGATTTATTAATAATCTACCTAAGTACCAAAAATGAAATTGTACTTGACATTAAGGCAACGATACAAAATACCTAGCTAAAAAGAGTTGTCCGAATAAGAATATGTTTATATTAATACATAATTGCACAACCAAAGCTCATAGCAAACATAATTAACCTTACTAGCAAGAGCTACCTACCCGCAATTTGTTTAAAGATACTTCAAACAAAATAGAAGAGTCTAAAATAGCTTCTCCAAAATATATGGTCGTAAAAATATAAGTACAACATTATTTATGAAATCCTAGGAATGGAACGTGGAGATGAATGAAATCTTAACGTCCTTGTTTGTTGACAAATATCCAAGTGACGCTGCCAGCGTTTTGCAATTCGTATGTGGCATTCAGAAAACATTTTCTATACCTATGTTACTATCCAATTTTAATGCATGCTCAACAGTTATGCAAGTTTCGTCATAGCTAGTAGTGTATTTTGCTCCACTTCTGGTATCTTGTGTATTATCGGGATTGTTTTCCAAAGTCTTTAAGGTTTATGAATTATCTCCTACCTTTTAGGTTTCCAGCGCTTCATCAGGACTCCAAACATTTTATCAATATTCCTTAATCACAATACACTTATTTTAAAACTATGTTGCCACTAACATCCAAATCACAACACTACGACACTAACACTTCTTCTAATTGAACTACACTATTGACTTCCGTATCCGCACTGAATTAAATCACAAGAACAATTGCACCGATAAGATAAGCATCCTTAGCTCATACCAAATCGATTGACCTAGACACAGTGACTGCGAAAATCGTTCTATATTTCAAGTGTCATCCAGAATCGATTATCCAAAGGTATAACTGTTATGGGACCATTCAAGTATTACGTAAGCATCGATGGGGGGGGGGGGGGGTCTGGTCACTGCTTACTTTTGATAAATTCATGAAGGAAAAGTATATTTTTTCGACCATTTTTGCTGACAAGGGGGGGAGGGGGGTTAAATTTCCCAAAAAATCTGCTTACGTAATACTTGAATGGTCCCTATGTAACGAACGTAGCTTCGCATCCCTAAGGTTGGGGTTCGAATTTTAAATTTTGAAAGCCGGAGACGATTTCGAATCGTTCGATCGTAATCGTTCCATTTATAAATAAACAATTGAGTGACAGGAGCGCGATAACGTCCGCTCTGCAGCGCGCGGTTCCGCGACTGTGAGTCAGAGTGTTTATCGAGTTGCGAGGCGAATCGGTCGACTGGATGGGCGACCGGTCGCGCGGGTCATGCGTCAGGTGCGGTCGATCAGCTGCTGACTTGCCGCCATCTTCTTTTGCATTCTGGCGCCATCTAGCGGCGACCTTTGACCGGAATACGTGTTCCCTAATTATTTTTTCTGTCTACCGTCTTAAATTTAAAATAACACCCGTATTTAAAATATGCAAACGGTTAACGAACTCTTTATTGACATAATCTAAATTTTAAATGCCACCTGTTTCAATGAGCCGAGATGTTGAAATGCCTTTCTTTTGTAGGAACGTAATGAATATTTAAATGTCAACTTTATATTCTTTAGAAATACGAGGACGTTGTTTAAAATGTTTGCATTCTTTATTACAGCAGTTGTGCAAACAGTCCGGCGAATGTTTGAGTTTTGGTTACGTATTTGTGATAAAACGTTGATCGCACCATTTGGTTGGATTAAAACACGATATTTTACAAACTGAACATGAGCATCGGTGGTTCAGTGGTAGAATGCTCGCCTGCCACGCGGGCGGCCGGGTTCGATTCCCGGCCGATGCATAATTCTTTTGGACTACATTTTCTTTGTTAATATTATCTTGGATGTAACATTGTTTTAATTTTGACTTTAGTGGTTTTTAAGTACTTAATGCTACATTTCTTTTTATGATACCAATTAAGTCGAAGATACTATTGTTAACACACAATAAAAAAGAACAAATAAATTATAAAAAAAATAATTAAGAAAATTATTTATTCGAAAGTATTCTTCGAGATCTTAGCCGCTTTTAAAAAGTAAGATTCTTAATGCCTCCCAACAATACATACCTACGAGTATAGGAAAGTTCTCATCATATTATTACGTAATATTTATAAGTACATAAGTAGGGTGATCGAGATAGTGATTGCCCACTTAAGAAATTGACACTAGTTTTATTTCAATATAATCCTTTTCTTTAACAATAAGAAATCAGAGTGTAATTATTTGACAACGTTAATAGTTTAGCATTGAGATAAGTTAGCAATAATTCAAACATCTAAAGAATATTTTATAATTATAACGTATAACAAAAATATCTCCTAAAAACACAGTGATTGCCCACTTGACACAGTCATTGCCAACCAAATGAGACAGTGATTGCCAACTATACCGCACGTTGTAATTCCATAAAAATACTATTAAATACTTAAAATTTTAGATCTTTCGTAAGTTTTTGTGCGTTTAAGATATATTTCTAAGCTATTGAAATCAGTAACATCATCCAAATAAGATACCATTGACTAAGAAAACCCGTTTAGTTTCAAAATCTAGTAAAATCGTCAAATTGTTCTATCTAGTTTCTCGTTATCTCAGCGAATAAATGGAATGTACCAATTTTACAAAAGGTAAGTAGATACATTTTTGAGGTTGTCGGAGGCCCAATGGGGGGTGAGGGGAGGGTGGAGGGGTTAAAAACATTGGCAGCATACTTGTGGCTCCACTGGTGTTGAGTATGTGCGTTGGCATTCGCTTACCATCAAGTGATGCGTGTTTTGACTGCACATTATATATGATAAGCAATGCTGCCACCCATGGTCACCTGCAAAACCACTGAAGTCACAAGTGCGCTGCCAACCTTTTATCCCCTTCCCCCCCGGGTGTGGGCCTCCGTTTCCCTCACTCACTCGGCGCAAGGGCTGCTTCACGCTGGTTTTCTGTGAGGCAGTGGTATCACTCCGGTCAAATCGGCCCATTCATGCTGAAGCGTGGCTCTCCCACAGTTGAAATTTGAAAGTTTTTTCTAATTATTACTACCTGCATCATTTGGTAATTAAATTTTAATATGTGATAGGTGGCTCACAAGCATACGGATCACCTGATGGTAAACGATTGCCACCGCTCATAGACACTTGGAACAACAAGGGGAATCACAAATGCGCTGCCAACATTTTAACTCCTTTTCCCCCTTCATAGAGCCTCCGGTACACTCACGCGTTAGCGCCGCTTCATTTTGGTTTTCTGTGATTATAGAATCACTCCGTTTAAGCCGGCTTATTCATACTGAAACGTGCTCTCCCACGGTAAAATACATAATATAATTACGGTATATATTTGGTTGTTCTTCTTACCACCCTTTCCTCTACCTATTTTTAGGTCAACTTTTTGTAAAAAGCAGTTTTTTCGAAACTCCTTGTACATACCTAGACCTAGATATAAATAAAGATACAGTATATAAAGAAAATATTCGGTTCGATTATTATATCCCTCACGTGATTTAGTAAATACCTACCCGGGCAATCACTGTCTCATACCCATGGCAATAACTAAATTCTGGTATGGCAATAACTGAATTTGTCATATTTTAGGTACAGTGATTGCCCACCCTCTTAAAATACTTAATGGAATAAAATTACGCCGCGATAACTGCTTCGAATGAAACATTAAAGCTTTAACTAACACGTCGTTGTGCTTTAACGCTCAAAAAAGAAAATTAAAGTGATACAAACTTCAAAACTACAAAACGTATCCTTAACAAATTCTGTAAGGAATTCGCATTTTTTGAAGTGACGGACACCCGCTGTCCAAAAACTGCCATTACAATATTTTTATTGAAAATTTTGCCAAATGTCTTATTAGAACTCTAGTTAACAGTATCCTAGTGTTATCTAACGGATTTAATGTAAAACTACACCTTTGAAAATAAGTTAAAATGTATGTTAACCTTAATTCGGGCATTCACTGTACACTGGGCCATCACTATCTCGGTTACCCTACCTACCACAAGTAGTTGCGTCATACAAAGCTAATCGCGACAGCTATAACTTTACAGTTAATCCCTTGTGACTTATAGGACACTCCACGATTTCTCCCGTTGCGCAACCCCTGTCCTTGCGACCTTGAACTTCACTCACAGGAATATCGACCTTGGCCTGAACGTAATATGAGTGGGTATCGCCTGCTCCCTTTGTTATCATAGGGTTGCTTAATTACAATCTATACTATCTATACTATCTATACTAATATAATAAAGCTGAAGAGTTTGTTTGTTTGTTTGTTTGTTTGAACGCGCTAATCTCCGAAACTACTGGTGCGATTTGAATAATTCTTTTTTTGTTGACTATCCATTTATCGAGGAAGGCTATAGGCTAAATAACAATACGCTATGACCAATAGGAGCAAAGACAGAGCGGTAAATGTGTAAAAACGGGGAAAATTATTCATTTTGAAGGCTTTCTTTGCGTGCGCTGCGAAAACGGTTCAAGATACACAAAAAAATATGTATGAAAGAATTATTCCTCTATACATGATCTAAAAAAAGTCCGCGACGGCATATGTCTATCTTTTAAGGTTTAGTCACAATGACCGTTTTTATGGTACCAAATTTGGTCGAAATAATTTGTTTAAGTGGTAATCAACATAATAATATTAAGGGGGTTGTAAGGGGTTAAAAGGGGGGTAAAAAGTTACTTTTCCACGCGGACGAAGTCGCGGGCGGCCGCTAGTATTACAATAAGTGAGTTGTTTCGTAGGTCGGTTATTTAGAATGTTGGGGTGATCGATATTCTCTACTGCACAAAATGAAACACGAATACCTACACAATACAAACATACAACTTGGCGGTTTTATTGATTTAGTAGTTAGGTATAAGTTTTTGGTAGAAGGGATGAAACAACTTTGAAAAATTGAAAAGAATCGAATGAAGATGAACATAGTTAAAAAGAAGTTGATCTCACAATGAACTTGTAACGTGGCAGAGCCGTGGGAGAGCCACGCTTCGGCATTTATGGGCTCCAGCAGTGGGACAGTTTCGGCTAATTAAAAAAAACTGATTTAAAACATTTATCTAAGATAGGAAACGTTTCTGTATCGGGGGTGAGAGTGTCAGAAGTATCCATCTCAATAACTCATATCTATCTTGTTCAATTAAGGCTAAAATTAAGTCGTCACCTCAAACGCACAGCTACAAAAAAACGCTTTCACTGCACATCGGTGACGATGAAGTTATAACTGAAACTAGTTCTAGTTCGGGTTCTAAGTAGTAAAAACACCGTTAATTGAAACTTGTCAAAGCTCATAAAATAGTTGTACGAGTGGGCGACACTTACCCGTACAAGGTTAAGTACACAGGGTTGTCGACATTCACGTGAATTTCTTGTAGATATTTTTTTTAAACTGGAGGCAGGATAAAAGTCCATGATGTCGGATTAAGAGTGATGGAACTCAGATAGAATTAGGCAGGACCCCCAGCTAGGCGAGGTGGTTGCAGTTGGAGTAAGCTCCTTACCGAATGGTCAACTGTTGGTAAGTAATCAATCACATCCGCCGCCCATTAATAAAGCTGCGTAATCAGAAAGATCGCTGATCCGTTGCTGGACTTTTTTTCCTAGGTTGTAGGCACCGGGAAACACTTCTGCAGCTAAACCGTTCTACAAAACTGAGTTTCGTGCAAAAAAAAGTCGCGAGAAACACGCAATACTCGATCGCCCTCCATCAAGCAATGCCGAAGCGTGGCTCTCGTGTCTCCCACAGTTGACACATAATGTGTCAACTGTGGGAGAGCCACGCTTCGGCATGAATGGGCTGACTCGACCGGAGTGATACCACTGCCTCACAGAAAACCGGCGTGAAGCAGCCCCTGTGCTGTGTCTCGCTGAGTGAGTGAGGGTACCGGAGGCCCACCCGGGGGGGAAGTGGGTAAAAGGTTGGCAGCACACTTGTAACTCCACTGGTGTTGCAAGTGTCCATGAGCGGCTGCAATTGCTTACCATCAGGTGATCCGCCTGCTCGACTGCTACCTATCACATAAAAAAAATAATGAGTCAAAGTCAAAGTCAAAGTATTTATTTGCATAAAATAGGTGTACAAAAGATGTTATTATAAATAAATAATGTTCACTATTCAGTTAATTAAATTAACATGCAAATTGAAAAAATCTTGGAGGCTATAAAAACAATTAGAAATTAACCATTGGCGTAGTTTCTTAGTCATTACATTAATGTGTCCGTACTTATACTTATTTGGAATCCTATTGTATATTTTGATACACATGAGGGTGAAAATATAACTTTGCGTGTGGTTCGATGTCAGAATTCGACCGCAGAAAGTAAATCAAACTGTTCCTGAGAGCACGCCATAATTTAAACTGATTTTGTCTTCTAACAGTGATAGCTTTAAAACTAAAGCTGTCACTGTTTTTCTCTCACTCTCAGTTTTGAACCAAAACTTTCTTCATACCTATCAGGTTCTGTAATAAGAAGGCGTCAGTGCCAACCCTACGGCGCCACAAAGTAAGTCGATGAGCAACTAGAATGAAGATTAGGGACATAAAAAATCACTTGGCCGGTGGCGCTTAAAAGTTATTTATTTCTTTATTATGTCGGGCAGTAATGGCCCGCCTACTTTGGACTTCATGACACTTAAACCTACATACTTTTGTAACAATAGGTACAACATTGTTAAAAATGTTAGAATACACTAAATTGACATAAATACCTAAAATCAATAAACTCGAATGAGATACTTATTTTGAGATTTTTACGCTTTTTTTTTGTTATATGGCCTGTATTGTGTTCACGACACATTTAATTTTGCCAATGTCAAGTGTGATGCTGATAAAGTGTAGTCAACAGTCGAAGTCAGTCGAAGAGTCACACAGTAAAACGCCGGTGTTTAGCGTTTTAATGTCCTAAGGATTCTGTGGAAACTATTTTTAACAAAGTCGTAGGTTTTAAGACTATTAGATCAAAGCAAGTTGTTCACGTGACAACTCACTCGACACACAATAGCAGTGTTAAAAACGACACAATTCAATGACCCTGCGGCACTTCACTGCACAAAGTAACACCAAATTTGTACACTAGAAACCACTAGATACTAATTAAAATCTTTGGATTGCATCAGCCGATGCGGCTTGTTTCACAGTTACCCAGAGGCATTTTTACGCTAATATTGAGATTCTTTTTTGTATCTTTAGGCTAGGTAACACTTGACTACAATGACAACTATTTATAATTACCTACTTAAATAAATTTTAATATTTCTTAATAAATTTTTTAAAATCGTCTCATATCTCATTCTCTTCGGGTCCAATCTTTGGAACCCGAAGTGGTGATTACTATGAAGCGACTACGCAACCCTTTAACAGGGGAACCAGACTAACTGAATCATTGTTACATATTTCAGAAACTATCCAAAATGTGCAGGTTTCATCACGATGTTTACGTCTCCGCCGAGCTGTAGGTAGGTATGTTGGTAGAAATACACATAGGTACACTTACTTTAATCCAATGGTTCAGCGCCCCGAACTAAGTCTTGGCCTCCGCAACAAGAGAACGCCACTTTAGTCGATCTTGCACTACTTAGATTTAAAAAATATTTTGGTTCGAATCACGAGACCTCATTCAGGGGCTATACGAAAGTACTAGCGCCGAGAACCTATTTACACTGATTGTGGCGAAAATACGGCCACATTTAGCAAAAATTTACATTATTGTTACTAAAAACGGCCACTTTTAGCAAAAATTGACATTATTGTTACTTGTCGCGTGTTTTATAGTATATTGTATTGCATCTTGAGAAAATCAATTTATTTTTTGTCTAAGTTTGTAATGTTTTGATTTCTAAAAAATCGTATTTTCGCCACAATCAGTGTAAATAGGTTGGCGGCGCTAGTTTCATTATTTTGTATAGCCCCTTATTGAAAAGGGCGTTCTTAATATCCAATGAGCTACAATCCCCAGTCCACTAACTTTTAATTAATATTTCATAGACTTTTTCCTCCTTCCAATGCGTTCCCTTCCTCTTTCTTCCCATCACTTAGGTGAATCATTATTCTGTAATCAATTTAGTGATCGGGAACAGTTCTTTAATCTTCCTTAATTTTTTTGATCAATAGGAAGATTATATTTACGGGTACTTATTTACAGTTTAAAGAGATTCATAAGGAAGCTGTTTAAGATATAACTTTTAATTTATTACTGGCATTCAACAAAATTAATTTGAAAGCAATGGGCCCATAACTTGTGCCACAATGCGAAGGAAAGCAGTGAAGAGGGTCCAATTTCATATCACTTAAGTATGTAAACTTATTACGTTACGTAACTAAGTTTAGCATCGTTTTTTGAGAATAATAATTTATGAGTACGTCACAATAGTGATCAATCCTGTAAGTATACCCCCTTTGATCGATGGCCATACGCCTACCTGGTGGCTTATAGCGAAGCACTTCTGTAAAGAATGAGGATAAACCTGTTGCGTCCAAACAAAAAACGCTTATAAAAGGGAGGTAAACTCCGATTAAATCGTAGCATCTGGTTTGTTTCAGGCTCTCTGCCTCTAGAGTATCTTTTACCACGTTCAGCGAGACTCGGTTTACACTTCAGAATTTGTTTTCCTCAGTAGATACGACCAAATCTTCAAGAAAAGAGCGTGTTCCTTTTTAAAAGTCGCTGAAATAATTAAAAGCTTTGGTACTCGTTTACCATCAGCTGATCCTTCTGCACTTCTACCTAGTATCTCATGAAAAACGGCTGTCCATTCTACGGCTGACATAGCCAGCTCACTGTTTATTTATTTATTTATTATTCATATTTTCTTAAAAGCTAACAGAAATACATTCCAAGCGCTCCTAAGATTAATTACAAATCAAAAATAATGAATGTCATGCATTAATACGGAACAATGTCAAATCAAATATAGTAAATAAAATTAATCAACACAAAAATAAAATACCCACTATACACACAAAACAATACAAAAAGCCATTGCAACTGTTGTCAATTACATGTCAATAATTAATACCTACACAATTCCTGGATGAATGTCATAATAATTCTCCAAAAAAAAAAAATTATTATTTAAGCATCACTGTCAGTCAAATGTAACATTTAAATGTCCAAAACATATTATTTTTATTAACTTTCATCCAAAATGACTTACGGAGATGCCCTAAACTATCAGCAAATAGATCTATTTCAAAGTGCCGAGCGAGAATACCCCCAATAATCTGCAGAGCCCGGTTAGTCGGGCGTCGTGCACGCGCGCGCTCGGTGCGCTTTATATTATAGGAAGACAAACGAGCAAGCGGGTCACCTGATGGTAAGTGAACACCGCCGCCCATGGACATCAGCTACACCAGAAGGAGTGCGGATGCGTTGCCGGCCTTTTAGAAAGGTATAGGTTCGTTTCTTGAAGATTTGAATGTCGTACCTACGTAATCTGCGAGGTCAAGGCGTTGCCAGCCTTTTAAGCTTTTTTGGCCGGCTTTTTCCCGTGTTATCCAGGATTATCCTCCACGCAACCACACTCACGGCCACCCTACCCCAGCAAGTAATCCCCAAACAGTTGGTCGCAGTCCCCGCAGAATAAATAATAATGCGGCTATTTGCTCACAGATTAACGCCTCTGCCCTGCAGCCCTGCAGGGCTGCACACCATTGAGGGCCATTTCAATTGAAACAGTAATATTTTTTTGAAAAAAAATAATCGACTTCATGACTACAGCCTCAATATATTTTTTGTTGTTTTTATCAAAAACCACTGGGTCAATTTTAATAAAATTTGTATGGTTCCTTGAATGATGGCGTACCAAACAAAAAAAGAATCATTAAAATCCATTCATAATTGGCGGATAAATCGAGTAACATACAAAAAAAACATACGGGTCGAATTGACAACCTCCTCCTTTTTGAAGTTGGTTAAAAAATAAAAACTTAATTCAGTATCAGCCTATATACTGTCGCACTGCAGGGCACAGGCCTTCATAGGAATCAAGTCATCGCTACTATGATGGGATTAGGCTTAATCAC
>JABMDO010001815.1:0-11125 GCA_014851415.1 Cnaphalocrocis medinalis
GAAGACAAACGAGCAAGCGGGTCACCTGATGGTAAGTGAACACCGCCGCCCATGGACATCAGCTACACCAGAAGGAGTGCGGATGCGTTGCCGGCCTTTTAGAAAGGTATAGGGTTCGTTTCTTGAAGATTTGAATGTCGTACCTACGTAATCTGCGAGGGTCAAGGCGTTGCCAGCCTTTTAAGCTTTTTTGGCCGGCTTTTTTCCCGTGTTATCCAGGATTATCCTCCACGCAACCACACTCACGGCCACCCTACCCCAGCAAGTAATCCCCAAACAAGTTGGTCGCAGTCCCCGCAGAATAAATAATAATATGCGGCTATTTGCTCACAGATTAACGCCTCTGCCCTGCAGCCCTGCAGGGCTGCACACCATTGAGGGCCATTTCAATTGAAACAGTAATATTTTTTTGAAAAAAAATAATCGACTTCATGACTACAGCCTCAATATATTTTTTGTTGTTTTTATCAAAAACCACTGGGTCAATTTTAATAAAATTTGTATGGTTCCTTGAATGATGGCGTACCAAACAAAAAAAGAATCATTAAAATCCATTCATAATTGGCGGATAAATCGAGTAACATACAAAAAAACATACGGGTCGAATTGACAACCTCCTCCTTTTTGAAGTTGGTTAAAAATAAAAACTTAATTCAGTATCAGCCTATATACTGTCGCACTGCAGGGCACAGGCCTTCATAGGAATCAAGTCATCGCTACTATGATGGGATTAGGCTTAATCACCACGCTTGCCTAATGCGGTGCGGTGATCACAAACCCGAGCTATGTTCGTAAAATTCGAAACATACTTTTGCTCGACCCGGGACCCCGAGATCACGGCCCGGTACTTAAACCACTAGACCAAAGGGCTAGCTCAAATTTTGTATTTTCTTTTTATGTGATAGGTAGTAGTAGCATTTTTTATTCAAATATTTGCTATAAACGGGACTAAACATGAACATATTAAAATATATATACATTCTAGCACTTACTGCTTAACGTTTCGACTGCGTTACAACATTACAGCCGTGGTCACAAGCGGACTGGAGGCGCGCGGCGCGTCTTTGCAAGTAAAGATTTATTTGCTTATTTTTTGACTTTTTACTTTTTTTTACTTGATTTTATTTTATTGAATAACAAAATCCACAGCTCTTATAATTTATATTTATCACATTATGGTTTTTCAATAAATGATTCCGTATTAACGCTAAGATAATGATGATGTTGATGATGATTATGATTTCTTCAAAACTATTTTCGCCACCCCTGCTCCTAAGCTCTATAACGCGTGTCCAATTAAGAGTCCCCCGGCGCGCCGCCCCATCCGTACAATTTCAATTGTTGGACCGGGACAAATTCCTATTTGTACCATTCGTTATGAGCTCTTATTTATTGCATAACCTGATTTTGTGGTCTCTTTAAGGCGACATCGAAGCGATACTAGCGCCGCAAATTGTTTAAAAGCATCCTTCACCTTTTCTGAGTAAAGTTCCAAGTAATTTTCTTGCCAATTAAAATGGGTTCGGAGAAAATTGGCCCCTGGTCTTTGTGTAGAATAAATTATTCGCCAAACAATCACACCAATCAACTTAGTCTCAAACTAGCGAAATCCCAGTACTATGAGTACCAGATGACGATAATTAACTGGGGACGCCAACCCAGAACACCCAGACCCAAGAATACTTACAAAATTAATAAAATTAATTAGAATTTATATTCATTGTGAGGATAATGTGATAAAAATCCAGTTATGAAAACATGAATGAATGCATTAACAATTTTTTGAGATGCGTTACAATATTTTTTACCAGTGCCAAGTAACAATAATTTTCATAATTGTAGGAAGAAATTATTACATAAGTGTGCCCTAAAAAATTGACAATTCTTTCCTTTATGTTTTCATAGCTGGATTTTTTTAAATATATCTCATAATCCTCACAATTAATATAAATCAATTGGCGGCGCGGCGCTAGTATCGTAGCGGCCTTAACAATTGCGGTATTATATTTTTTTTCGAGTTTTATTTGGGAGTGAAATCTTTTGTGCATATTATTGGACTTTTGGTCATTATTACTTTTTTTAGTCAAATATAATATGGATGTTCTTTATACACAGAAATAGAATACATTAGTGAAACAGCAGCCATAAACAGTACAATAAGCAGAGATGTGAAAAATAATTTAGTAAAAGTATTTAAATACAAAATGCAAATGCATAGTTGCTAGCACTATTTCAAATAGAAATACAAAATAGTTTTGAATAAAAGTATTTAAATACAAAATGCAAAATACGTATTTTTAAAATAGGTTTTGAAAATAAAATACATTGTTAAGCATAACCTTTTATTTATTGAACTGATTTTAATGATTGTTTGTTTTTTGTTTGTTAAACTAGTATTTGTTCAAAGAGTTCATCTTTCATGTTTCGCCTATGGGGCCTCATAATCATTCCACCAAATGAAAATAGTCGTTCTACAGGGGCAGAACTCGGTAAGCAGGTATTATATTTAAGGAAGAGTTTTTTTACAGTAGGATACCTGTTCAAGGATTCTAAGGTATTGTCTTCATCTTTTAAATATTGTAGTGTTTCCAGATCTATTGTGGTTGTATTAACATTATCACTGGCTGCT
Source organism: Cnaphalocrocis medinalis (assembly GCA_014851415.1). Lineage (NCBI taxonomy): Eukaryota > Metazoa > Arthropoda > Insecta > Lepidoptera > Crambidae > Cnaphalocrocis > Cnaphalocrocis medinalis. The sequence goes on from JABMDO010001815.1 coordinate 2,630, forward strand.
GAAGAATCAGAGTCCTCAACAAACATATAATGTTGGCATTATTCTTTGATCAATGAAGTACAATGTACTTTTTTAATCTGAGGCATTATGTATTGTTCTAGTTGACAAATGACAATGACAACACTACGATCACGGTCAGTGCGTTCATAAATAAGGAAATCATGGATTTAAGAATGAAAAATTGTAAAAATGAATTAAAAATGCAACGAAACTATTTTGTATTTTATAAATACCTACTAAATATTCACATACGAGTATTTCAAATAAAATACAAAATACATTTAGAAAAAAAGTATTTCAAATATAAAATAAAAATGGGTATTTTGCATTTTGTATTTGCATTTGAAATATTTGTATTTCAAATAATTCACATCTCTGACAATAAGGTGGTCTTATCGCCAAACCAAATTAAAAAAAATTTACGACCTCGATGGCGCAGTGGCTAAGGTGTTCGCCTGAAGCGCGAAAGGTCCCAGGTTCTATTCCCGGTCAAGTCAATTTAGGAAACTAGATTTTCTGAGTTCTTGGGTCTGGGTGATCTAGGAAATTTGACAGTTTGTGGTAACCTGATGTGTGGCCGTCTGTACGCAACCAGTAGCGAAAAAGGAAAAATCTATCGTATTTGGCAACTGGTTGAGTATTTGAGTAACAAGGCTGTTAGCTGTTAGTTCTCTTTTGGCAACTAGTTGTGAAACTTAGTTGCTAATGCGGCCGGAAGGTGGTAATCACTTACGTACCATCAGGTACCATTAGGAAAAAAAACTCTCTTATCCCCTCTAACCGTGGGAGAGCCAAGTTCGGCATGAATGGGCCGGCAGTGATACCACGGCCCAATTGAGGAAAAAGGGGGTAAAATATTGGCAGCGCACTTGTGACTCTACTGGTGTTCCAGGTGTCTTTGGGCGGCGGCCATCGCTTACCATCAGGCGATTCGTCTGTTCGGCTGCCACCTATCATATAAAAAAACCACTTACCATTAGGTAGGTACCATTTTAACTAACTAACTATACTCGATTGATAATCATGTAAACTGACAGATGTCAATGTGTCATCCCCATACATTATCAGTCAATTTGACACATGCAAAATGTCAAAATGCATAGAAACTTGTCATTTTCATCTGTCAGTTTACTTTACATGATTATGAATCAGGGTATAGGTTGGCGCAGCGATCCATAGTGAGTCTTGGCCGATAATAAGAGGTAGATCCTGCGCCACCTCCTGCCAGTCATATGCCGAGAGGTACCATTTTAGTAAAAAAAACTCTCTGGTCCTTTCTATCCTTTTCCCCACGTCCGTATCTAATTAAAAATGGCCAGTCGGAGGCGAGATGGCCGCCACAGGGCCCTAACGTAATTTGTGTTCGAACCCTTATGATATATTCATCCCTGCCTTTTTAAACCCTGATAGGCTGATCACATGGCGAGGTGACGGTGTACTTTAAGCTAAGCTATAACTTAAAACTGAAATTCAAGACCAAAAAATTAACGACAGATTACGTCACTGTCAAATCTGATAATGTCTCTTATGTCATTTTCGAATGACGTTTTCAGTTTTCGCTAAACTTTTTGGCATTATTTTCCTTATTATGCAAACTAAACTGTCAAGTTTCCATACATTGTTAAAATGTTGTAGGTCTACCAAATGTTATTAACACCTGAAGTGTTACAAACGCAATACCATCTTTGAATACTAATATTACGGATAGTCAAGTTTTTATTAAAGGGTCTTGTATTTACGTGGAAAAAGTAAATAAAATTATTTTTTTAAATTATAAAATCAAGATTACCAATAAATAAATTACATCAGCGAGTGTTTTTAGAAAAAAGAGGTATACTATAATATGATTATTTTATTGCAGTATCAACATTGTAGTAGTTATTTTGGTCTTCAATTCCAGTTTTGGGTATACCTACGTTTTAATCCTAACTAATATTACAAATTCGATATTAACTCTGCCTGTTACTCTTTCACGCCAAACGGATTTGAGTGAAATTTGGTATACAGATGGTCTAGAACTCTAGACCCTGTGAAAGAACATAGGATACTTTTTATTGCGAAATGGGGGTTGCAAGGAGATAAAAGGGGTGAAAATTATTAAATAATTAAAAATTATACTATGTTACGCAACGAAGTCCAGGTAACAGTTAGTTAAACATAATTAGGTATCTCAAAGTGGGTTGTCATTTAAAATCTATCTTCGTATCTATTCATTTAAAAAGTAAGCCCTCACATAGCTTATAATTTCTACCTGAGTTTTTCTGTTCATAATGTACAGTCAAAGTCGCATTCAAACAAAAGTGCGCACAACGCGTAAAAGCGTGGGGAACCGATTCGGTCGTAACATAACGCCCTCTAGTTACGTGACATATCGTTGTTGCCGGTGTCTGCTAGATGGCGCTGTACATTTTTACATCGCGCAAGCGTTTGTGGTTTTCGATTTGTATAAGACCTAGCAGGAACTAAACCAATTCGTGATCCGTCTTGTCTGCAAAATTTCAAGCGGTGATCGCTTACCATTCTATTTTTGGAAAGTATCTGCCATACATTTATGTGTGATACTTTATTAATTTACTAGCGGCCGCCCGCGACTTCGTCCGCGTGGAAAAATTTTCCCCGATTTTTACACATTTACCGCTCTGTCTTTGCTCCTATTGGTCATAGCGTAATGTTATTTAGCCTATAGCCTTCCTCGATAAATGGACTATCCAACAAAAAAAGAATTATTCAAATCGCACCAGTAGTTTCGGAGATTAGCGCGTTCAAACAAACAAACTCTTCAGCTTTATTATATTAGTATAGATTAGTATAGATTTCCCCTCCCTCGATCACCATCTTTGAGTAAAATGGCAACTACATTACTTGTCAGTTAAAGTGGATTCGGAGTAAATTGGCCCCTGGTCTAGGGGCCACCCTGGTATTTGCATTGAAAAAAATATTTAAATTAAACTAGGCCGCAGACCAGGGGCCAATTTTCTCCGAACCCAATTTAATTGACAAGTAAATTACTTGACACTTTACTCAGAGGTGGTGAACGAAGCCCTAACGAAATTAATTAAAGTATGATTAATTAATTACTAGTATTAATTAATTAATTAAGTATTATTATGAGGTGTATTAATTTAGTTAGATATCAACTAAGTAATACTAATTTGAAGTGTGTGTATTAGTTTAGATAATTATTTATAGGCGAATTAAATTAGTGTAAAGTTATATGTTATTGTTAATATAATATGTTATTGTTTGACGACCCGGTTGGTTCAGTGGTAGTGAATGCTGCGTCTGGGCCAAGGGTTGCGGGTTCGATCCCCGCACAGTACAAGCATTTGTGTGCATGAACATGTCTTTTTGTATTGGTCTGGGTGTTTTCTTTGTATTATAAGTATGTATTTAAAAAAGGAAAGTATTATACGGATATATTTGTAATTCCACTGTTGGTTCTGATATCTGTAACACAGGTGCTTAAGCTACCTATCTCAGAGTCGATCGAGCTGGCCCATTCATGCCGAAGGGTGGCTCTCCCACGGTAATTCTAAAAGATGATTCATCTTATCTCATTAAGCGTGTCCTATTACGATCAAAGATAAATTTTAATAAGTCACAACACTTTACCATTACTACTTAGATGATTAGATCTTACTAAGGCATTGGATAAACTTAATATTACCCATCTCAAGTGTAATAAAGGACAAAAAAATACGTCCCCCACACTGGAGTGTATCCCTATAACTTAATTGCGGATTCTACTTAATAAAATCAGTATACGCCGCCCTCGTGGCAAAGGCAGAGGGGTGCCTCAGGGTACCATGATTGGGCCACTGTTGTATATTGTATATAAATTGGCTATTTTGTTTGGTTTCAGGTACGGGCAGAGTTTTATTGTCTTCGAGGAGCCCGGAATCGGTTTGATATAGTTTGAATACGAAATACGAACCGTCAAAGTTACAAGGAAAATATTTGGGAAATCAAAAATAGCGGTAAAGCAACAGGAAGTTAGGGAGTTACTTTTGTACTTTAGGGTCGACAAACGAACGAGTGCGTTACCTGATGTTTTTTTAATGTAATAGGTGGCAGACGAGCAGACGGATCACCTGATGGTAAGCAATGGCCGCCGCCCATCGACACATGCGACGCTAGTATATTCACATATGCGCTGCCAACCTTTAACCCCCTTTCCCCAACTGGGCCTCCGGTGCTCTCACTCACTCGACGAAACAGCGCAGGCGCTGCTTCACGCCGGTCTTCTATGAGGCCGTGGTATCACTCCGGTCAAGTCGGCCCATTTATGCCGAAGCGTGGCTCTCTCACTATGAAACCATGGTAAGTTGCTGCCCACCGTTGCCTATGAACAACTGTGAGATCAGAGAAGTAACTAATGCGTTGCCGGCCTTTCAAGAGGAGGGATTTTACAATATTTAGGAACTGGATACCACGGCCTTACAGAAGACAGTAAGTGAGGGTACCGGAGGCCGAATGGAGGAAAGGGAGTTAGAAGGTCGGTAGCGCATTATGGGAACAATCTCTTACCATCAGGAGATCCGTCTGCTCATCTGCCACCTATCACATGAAAAATGCTCAAACCACATCGTCTTCTATACCATTTATACATAAAGAGATAATTTCTATAGACAACGAAAAGACTTAGGTATAGGTAAACCGAAAACACGAAACGCTTGCGCGATGTAATTGAGCACAGCGCCATCTATTGGTTCATTTCTGAATTACTGTCCCGAAGCGAAGTGAGGGCGGGCCACTTGTTACTTAGTAAATCGTATCGATATTGTATTTGTAAATGACCATATTATCAAGTTCTGCAATATTTTGTGCATAAAAGAGTATCTATCTATCGTCCCCTACTTTCACCCATACACAGACACGCAAAAAGCCATCAAGTTATTAAAATAACCTAATCTTTTAAATGTTATGGCTGTTTCACCGCAATGGATCCCCATAACTCCCATGCAATCTCGGGAGAGTTACGAAATGCATTAAAAAGGGTGTAAATCACTCTTCAAACGGTGGACAATTTGTTTTTATTACGTGACAACCCTCAGTGGGCTTTGTCATGCTAGGGTTGTCACTTTGCATGAAAAAGAAACTGAACTGAAGTGACAGTGGGCTGGTCACATTAGCCGCAGAACTGCCAACCGTTGGAGCCGTAAAGTCCTTGAGTGGAGACCGCGACTCGGTAAGCGTGGTGTTGGACGCCCTGCGACAAGATGGGATGATGACATTCGAAGGCTGGCTGGTGTGGGCTGGAAGAGAGTGGCCGAAAATCGGGAGCGGTGGTTTGCATTAGGGGAGACCTATGTCCAGCAGTGGACAAGTGTGGGTTGCTGATGATGATGTTGATGAAAAAAAAATGATTTATAAATAATTTTCATAAATGCGAAAAGTGGCCTATTAGCAATTATGAAAATTCATATTCATATACAAAAACCTACCGCCATCTATCACCAAACATTGGAACTAATAGCAAAACTATGTTCCGAAGTGAGGGCGGGCCACTAGTAAATAGATAAATCAACAATCATTTTTCTCTGTTGTCTGATATCTGTAACACAAGTGCTTAAGCTACTTAGTACGGAGTCAGGTCAATGTATGAGATGTTGTGTGAATTTATAATAGGTATGATAAATGCGCCAGACAATCACACCAATCAACCTGGTCTCAAGCTTGCGCAACCCCTGTACTATGAGGTGATGATATATTTAACTGGGGGCATCAAGCCAGAACACCCAGATTCAAGAAAACTTAAAAAAATGTAGTTTTCTAAATTGACCGGGAATCGAACCCGGGACCTTTCGCGCTTCATGCGAACGCCTTAGCCACTGCGCCATCGAGGCCGTCTATATGCACCCTCATTATCATATCATATAAAGCCATGTAAAGTGTTTTTTGAATAAACGAGATTCAATTCTATTCAATTCTATTGGCTGAGTTAGCCCTGGCCATCAGCTGGCAATTATTACAAATGGTCTCACTGAGGCCCGGCCCCCATACCCTGCGGTAGAGATAAAGAAATTGCTTGTAGGGCTGGTCCTTTGGGCTCCAACTCATTGTGGGGCATTTCAGTATTTGCGTCCAAAGCTAAGCTGAACTTACCAAGCCGTGTAGCCTCGTGCCTCCTCCAGACAAAAAGGAAATACTCCCTTTTATATGAAATTTGCTGAAGCTGTACAATTGTACATAGATATAAAAAGTTTTTGAGAAAACTAGTAAAAAAAAAATTATTTGCTTTACAAAGAACAATGGCATTATATTATATACAATTCTAGGTACATACAAAGGATACTAGCGGCCGCCCGCGACTTCGTCCGCGTGGAAAAGTAACTTTTTACCCCCCTTTCAACCCCCTTTTCGCAATAAAAAGTAGCCTATGTTCTTTCTCAGGGTCTAGATTATCTGTATACCAAAGAACTACGGCGGGATAAGACTTAACAATTACCCTTGATGAAAAAAATATGACAATATAGCTGATTAAAAGGACATTTATATAAACATATTTTTATAATATGATAAAGCGGGAGTATCTCATAAAATCAGTTCAAACCTCGCTTTAATCTTACTGTTTGTTGGCGACTGGCTGTCAACCTGTGCAACCATGGTGCAATCTTATTTTTTATCTATGCTTTTTCGAGGTGTCAAATGGTTGTCGTCTAATTATTATCAAATTGTTTTCATTTACCTATTTTCACGTAATTACTTTTTGTGGTTTTTGTTCTCGTTTACAGGTGTAGTCTCTCATATTAATCGCCATTTACCACGTCATTCATTACACTTAGAACATTTATTTTTTGTTAAAAAGAACTACTTTATCAACTTAATTTGCAGAATTTGAAATATATTTTTTTGGTGAATCAAAATACTTATTTGATCAAACGAAACGTAGCGCGTTTGACGCTAGATAAAGACAGTGACAGCTAATCAAATAACGGTTTAAGTCATTTCTTAGTGACGTAGATAGGTATTTATTCTATTCTAACCTGTTTGGTTTGGCCTTTAATAAAAGTACTAATTGTGCTTGAGTCTATTTATTTTAACACCAAGTAACTGTATTTATAATAACACTGAGTAACAAAAATAATTATCTCCAATCTAAGCCGCTGGTCTGCCTACTTTAGCAATATTAAAAAAAAAGCTACCATTCCTTAAAATGTAAATAACGAGAATACCATCCTTTGACAGTTACTAGGTCTAGGATAGTCTGTGGTTGAAAGAAGCCCATGAAAGAAGCTTAAGGGGCTATACGAATGAAACTAGCGCCGCCAACCTATAAAAGTGGCCGATTTTTAGCAATAATAATTAACATTATTGTTACTTGTCGCGTGTTAGAAATATTGTATTGCATCTTGAAAAAACCAATTTACTTGGATCTAAGTCTGTAATGTTTTATTTTGTTCAAAAATATCATATTTTCGCCACAATCAGTGTAAATAGGTTGGCGGCGCTAGTTTCATTCGTATAGCCCCTTAAGCTTCTTTCATGGGCTTCTTTCAACCACAGACTATCCTAGACCTAGTAACTGTCAAAGGATGGTATTCTCGTTATTTACATTTTAAGGAATGGTATTCTTGTAAATATACAACATAACCTCTAAACAAAACAGCGGTAATATAAGAAATTCCCGCTTTTACAAGAAAACAGTGATGCTGTTTTAGATTATTTACTTAATGAGCAATCCATTGATACCTAGGTCGTTAAGGGTAGCGGAGATTTTAGTTCAAGTCACAACTTGTATGAAAACTGCCGATGGTCTTTCATTTAAATCCGTTGAGTAGTTTTGTCGTAAAGAGTAACAGACAGACAGACAGAGTTACTTTCGCATTTATAATATTATTAGTATTGATTCGTATGGATTTGCAGAAGCTGTACATAGATATAAAAAGTATTTGAGAAAACTAATAAAAAAAATATATTTGCTTTACAAAGAACAATGGGATTATAGTATTAAGGATATTATGCTTAATTTTCCTTATGCCCTATGGTTAGGACTCTATAAACCTCTAGGGTATAGCTGGCGGCACGAAAGTATAGCGATGACCGTTATTTTGCGCACTTATAAAAAAGAAGACTAAAATTAGTTTCTGCGCACTCAAGGTCATTACTACACTTTCTTGCCGCAGGCTATAGCATAACTTCACACAACATCTCATACATTGATCTGACTCCGTACACAGTATCTAGGAGGAGACAAATAAATATGTACCAAAATGCCTCGGAAAGCACGTTAAGCAGTAGCCATCTTATTTGCATGAAACATCAAATATTAAAAACATTTAGTATGTAGGTTGTTATTTCATTTATTTTTTATTTTACTTTATAGAGATAAGAACCAGTTTACTTAAAACAAACTACAATTCATGACAATTAAATGTATGACCAACGTTATCCACGTGTTAAGTATTAACAAAGAGTAAAGAAATACGTTATTACAAAACGTGGTCTACAGTTAGTCCTGGGTTATAACTGTCACATCTATTATCAAAGTGACAG
>JABMDO010001816.1:0-12006 GCA_014851415.1 Cnaphalocrocis medinalis
TTTGCATGAAACATCAAATATTAAAAACATTTAGTATGTAGGTTGTTATTTCATTTATTTTTTATTTTACTTTATAGAGATAAGAACCAGTTTACTTAAAACAAACTACAAATTCATGACAATTAAATGTATGACCAACGTTATCCACGTGTTAAGTATTAACAAAGAGTAAAGAAATACGTTATTACAAAACGTGGTCTACAGTTAGTCCTGGGTTATAACTGTCACATCTATTATCAAAGTGACAGCATCCGTTTTAAACTGAATAACTTTAGTCTCCGTTTTAAGGGGCGCTAAGTCTATGATCGTTACATGGAGAAATGCCACATATAAGGTATGATTAGATTTTGCCGACTTCTATAATACAGGGTGGTCTAACTAGTGACGTCAATAAATTTTTTTTAGATTCCTCACTCCTAGGGGTATTCAAAAATACCCCATGTATGTTCAGCGATTTTTTGTAGTTTTCGAGTTATAATTTTTTAAAGGTTTTTTTCAAGTTTTCTGCCAGCGAGGTCTTAAAAATTCATAACTTTTTTTTTATTGGCTATTTTGTAATTTCTTTTTTTATGACATGATTTTCTAGAATGTTAATTCATAATAAAAAAATATTTGGCTTCCTAAAACCACTTAATGTTACCCAAAAAAGGTCTTAGAAAGTTAGGATTTTAGTTTTCAGTAGGATTTACTCAAACATTCAACTTCAAATTAAAAATACAAAGAGGAGTTTCCATAAGCTTGCGAAGTAAGTTTAAAAACTTCACAGGGTCCTAAACTATCGATATCATGAAAAAAAAATACTACTTAATGGGCCTTTTTTTTGAAGTTATCGACCTCCGAACGCAGATAGGCTGAAAAATATGTATGAAACTCAATAATGGCAATTTTTGCTCGATTGAAGGATTTACTTCAAACATTTAACTTCAATTTAAAGTACAAAAAGGAAGTTTTAATAGCTTCGGATTAAGTTTAGAAACTTAACAGGGGTCCTACAATACCAATATCATGAAAAAAAAATACTACTTTATAAGCCTCTTTTTGAAGTAATCGGCCTCCGAACGCAGCTGCGCAGATAGGCTGAAAATGTATGAAACTCAATTGAAGCTATTTTTCTACTTTTTAACATTCCAATAGCAAATAAACCTTGAAATTGCGATAGTTTTAAAAAAGCACGCTTCGGCATGAATGGGCCGGCTCGACCAGTGTGATACCACGGCCTCACAGAAGACCGGCGTACAGCCGGGAAGACCGGCGGCAGCACCTGCGCTGTGTTTCGTCGAGTGAGTGAGGGCACCGGAGGCCCAATTAGGGGAAAGGGGGTTAAAGGCAGCGCACTTGAGACTCTGGTGTTGAAGGTGTCTATGGGCGGCTCCATTGCTTACCATCAGGTGATCCGTCTGTTTGTCTGCCACCTATCACATAAAAGAAAGTAAAAAAAAGCGCACGTGTTTTGTTTGCGTTGAACTAATTACGCTGTGTTAACTAGACTCTGATTATACTCACGTATTGGCTTAGTGAGTAACTCAGTAGTACTGCACAATCCAAGTCATTAAGTAACAAGCACAGGCGCAAAAAGAGGCTAATGAAAGTAGTTTTATTTTTTTATGATATTGTGGTTTAGACCCTGTTAAGTTTCTAAACTTAATCCAAAGCTATAAAAACTCCTTTTTGAACTTTAAATTGAAGTTAAATGTTTGAGTAAATCCTTCCATCGAGCAAAAATTGCCTTAGTTGAGTTTCATAATTTCAGCCTATCTGCGTTCGGAGGTCGATAACTTCAAAAAAAAGGCCCATTAAGTAGTATTTTTTTTCATGATATCGATAGTTTAGGACCCTGTGAAGTTTTAAACTTACTTCGAAGCTATGGAAACTCCTCTTTGTATTTTTAATTTGAAGTTGAATGTTTGAGTAAATCCTACTGAAAATCTAAAATCCTAACTTCAGACCTTTTTGGGGTGACAGTAAGTGGTTTTTAGGAAGCCAAATATTTTTTTTATATGAATAACATTCTAGAAAATCATGTCCATAAAAAAAGAATTACAAAATAGCCAATAAAAAAAAAGTTAGTGAATTTTTTAAGCCTCGCTGGCAGAAATACCTTAAAAAAACCTTTTAAAAAATTATAACTCGAAAACTACAAAAAATCGCTGAACATACATGGGGTATTTTTGGATACCCCCAGGTGGGAGGAATCTAAAAAAAATTATTGACGTCACTAAAAAACCACCCTGTATACTGTCTTACCTACAATCGCCATTTACATAAGATAATTGTATCTGTTATTGTAATTTGGTCCATACCTACTTAATACTTTAGGTTAACAACATTTACTTAACAACTGATTGTAGTTTTTTCAACAAACATAATATTAATAATCTGACGAGTCAGTCCTTTGACGATTTATTCGAACAAATTATTTCTAAATTGCTAAAACATTAATATAGAATAACTTTAATATCTTTAAAACTAACTGAGATAAGTACCACGATTTTAAAGCCACAGTTTTAAACTAGACAAAAAGCTTTATTTAAAAACTCACATACTTGTGTCGTATTTTATTATGCGTAAAATGTTGCGTTTACCAAAGTTTTATGGGTTATCCAATGACACCCACATTGTTTGTTACGTTGCACCTAAGTTAAAATCTACTTATCCGTCGAACTTTGAGTGATCGATCATAAAGTAGGGAAAAGGAAATATTTTTAAATTTTACTATACATATTTTTGGATTTTAATTACATAGTAGTATCAATATTTTTTTCGGATCTAACTATTTTTTATTATTTGTACGAGTACATAATGCTATTTTCAATTTAAGGTGTAATCGAACATGTTCTAAGGTTTGAGTGCTGATGCAATAAAGTGCCCTGATTTAGGATACATTATTACTTTCATGAAGTATTATTATGTGAAATCACTAGCCACACAATACAATACACTACCTTATTGCATTTAACTAATAGTGGTTTAATTAAAATCTGCGAATCTTACGTTTAGTTTAGTTTTAACTGAATTTGTAAAACTTAAAACGTTGAACATCGCTTTTGACTAATTCCGACAGTTAAGAAGTTCGTATCATTATTTTACAAAACTACAAACTACTGTCATATAAAAAGCATTCTGTTTTTATATGTTAATTTGTTTTTTAAACTGTTTGGGCAGATCTAACATTATCATATCTAACATTATACTATCAATTTTTGCATAAACAAATAAAAAAGATGGACTCAGTTTCACGGACGCATTGGATAGCCGTACCCTACGTACGCATCGTCTGACCCCGCATCACCTCTGATATTGAATTCAGATTTATCCGGATTCTACTTGTTCACAAGTAGAGGGCGTGCTTATGTCTCTTCCACTTACACATCAATATGTGCACGTACAGTAGATTGTACGTGTATGTAGATAGATGAAGAGCAAAGGTACTCCGGATAAGACCGCGCGTCTTCCGGCCGGAAGGTTGTAAGTTTTTTCAAGTCCGAGCATGTATGTTTTTTTTAAACCAAGATTATAACGTCTATCATATTTCTTTCTACCATTCGCTCGACCATTTGGAAAACTCGGAAACCTGCGTTTCGGATAGTTTCCTATTGTTGAGATAACTTTCCTGAACGTAATAATGCTACAATTGGTCTGGTTTCCTGTTTAAGGGTTGCCAAAGTGGCCATCTCACTTGCTCAGTCTCAGTCGCTTCATTGTAGCGACTATTGCTAGAATGCAATACTTACTTCCTTAATCAGAAGGTTAAATGCTGTTGTAATTAATTACAGTCAATGGGTTATTTCTTTAATGATAATGCGTTGCATAGAATTCCTATTCTATGCACTGAACCTACACTATTGGCATCGAAAATCGGACTCACAACCCTAGACAACTAGTACAGGTAGAGTCCCTACAAAATATGCAACCTATTTGCTTATCCTTAACCTCAAGTAGTAACTTTTTTAAATCAAGTTGTGAAATATCTGCTTACGTCGGTAATGTAATATTGCGTTCTTTTGATAATATCTCTTGATAGTTTTGGCACACGACCGCAATTAGTGTTTATCAAACCAATAGTGAACCTAACTAAACTGGTTTTATCTCGATCTCATGTTAGGTATAATGACCGAAGTCGTTATAATATTTTTAAATGTACGTACTTACTAACCACTAGATACATATATTAATTACGAATTTGATCAAAATGTTTTGCTACAGTAGCTGTAAGTGGCATATTACTACGGCTCACTAGGAAAAGACGCCTCCGCTCTGTCTTGGAAGACCGACGACGCGATTGCGTCGCCATGCAAACGACAACAACACGCGACACCTACCAGCCTCGTTTTAACAAAATAAAATAAAATTAATAAATACATGCGCCAGACAATCACACCCATCAACCTAGTCTCAACTAGGGCAACCCCTGTACTATGAGTACTAGATGACGATAATTAACCGGGGCGTCAACCAGACACTTAGACACAAGAAAACTTAGAAAATGTAATTTCCTAAATTGACTTGACCGGGAATCGACCCCGGGACCTTTTGCACTTCGGGCGAACACCTTTACCCCTGCGCCACTCGGGGCGTCAATAATGAAACGACGGTACCGGCGCAGAAAAATACTTAATCTTAAACCACTAACACAGTCATGACGCCGGGAATTTCACCTTTTGCGCTACAGGAAGCCGAATGCATACAATTTGCAATCAATTACGTTTTATCGAAATATTTTATGTAAGCTCATAAATACATATAATTAGAGAATTATTTGGGATGTGCGTCACTAGTAACAAAAACATATGAAAATACCCGCACTATACATAGGTATTTTTTTATTATAGTACGTTTCTCAAACGTCAATCGAATCAGGCTTTACGCATTTCTATGACTATATTGATAAGCGTGAAGTTTAAGCACTTGATTGAATTACAAATATTTTCTTCTGATGTTTTGGAGCCCTCATCATAACATCAGTGTGTCATTTCCAGTTGCGTTCAATCAAAACAAGACTGACCCGATGGCGCATTTGGTGTGACCCTGCCTCATACGCCAAAGGTCGTGGGTTCAATCCCCACCCTGGATAAGCATTCGTATGATGAATACTTGTGTTAATTCAATGTCTGGGTGTGTAAGTATTTAAGCATTATATTGTAGGTAAATGCTCTGTTATCTGACATCTGTAACTTAAGTGCTTATGTTACTATATAAGTACGGAGTCAGGTCAATGTATGAAATGTTGAGTCTGGTATGTACATAAAAAAAATATATAATAATAAACTACAGTTCGACATTTTAATCGTACTTTATTTGGTGCGCAATTTTACAAAATCGATATAGTATTTCATAGTGTAGACTATTTTACTAATACACGCATTCCGTTTTAGGCTTAGAATATGATAAGGTATTTGTCGAAATAATTTAGTTACAAAAAAATTAAGCCCAATGATGATGTAAATATGAACTCCCAATTGTCATTCTTAATGCGTTTAAATTAATTATTCTCAATGCGTCAAAATTCGACAAAATATAAATAAAATTCACAGAGAAATCATCGCAAAGATTGCATCATTAATGTAGAGCGTTGGAATGACTACAGGTCCATCAATAGTTTTGCGGCGATGGCAAATTTGCACGAAAAACACGCTGGCAATAGCGTAAACAGTTTTCGTCAGAAAATTATCATTAAATAGGTACGTAGGCAGATCACAATTTAAATTCCAGAAACAGGCGTTTCTATAAACTGAAACATGCCGTTGGAACTGTAAGTTGGCTTGATCGCCATTTTTTGTGGGGGTCTTTTGTCGCTGGTCTGCGCTGCGTCCCACAGCCAGTGGGAAGATTCGCCCAACAGCCCGTATCCCGCCCCGTAGCTCTGGATAAGCTAGGAACAGCCCCAGGTGTTATAGTTGGTATGCCTTTTGACCGGCCTCAGACTAGCTGAGGCCCCAGTCATGGGAGAGCCCAACACTACCCGTCGGTCTCCCAGCCGGCGGGTGTGCATAAGGCGCCGCCGAAAGGCGGCGACGTCGGCCCATTGCACTACGGGCCGGGGCCATTTCACCTGGGTCTCCAAAAAAAGAAAAAAAGGATGCGGACGGGTTGTGAGACGCTTAGCTACAAACCAACCAGTAATCGCGTGAGTAAGTAGGACAAAAGTGCACCGGCTCAGCTGCCTTCATGAGCCCCAGGCGCGCCGCAGCGTCAGGGGATAGGTACAACCTGTTTATATTAAGATCCTTTGTAACCACATGATGCAATAAGGAATGACTATTACTGCAACTAACTAGGGCGAGCCCAGTATTACGGACAGTAATTTTGGATTTCATTTTTTCTGCATTCATACTAGCTAAGCATTACCATTAAATTAAATTTTCAACTAGATATCACGCGACGCATGTAAAGATTTATTTATAATAGTTAGTGCTATTTCTACATCATTATCAAACGATAAGCTGGCTGAGTAAAAGTGCGTGGCGATTACGGGTGGGCGCGATCAAGATCGACGATAGGAAATAACAACAACAAACGTCCAGTCCGGAAATCGATAGATATGTTAGCTTATTACTTGTGACCGGCGCATGACGCGACTCTATTATGATGTTTGTTGTTACACTATGTTAGCGATAAATGTATAGAATGTTACGCGTTGCGTAGTTCGTTCACCGCACACGTCATCAACGTCAAAGAACTAACCATATACGTAAACAAATGCCTACTACGAAAAAGTGAAGAATTTTTGTTATCTTAACTATAATTCGTGGGAAAATCTCCGATCAATAATAAGCATTCAAAATCAAATCATTAAAAGATTATTGTGGAAGGCACGAATTACGTAGGTACCTACATAAACTTTGAAAAATGTACTTTATCGCACAGTCAATAATAACATGTGCCTTTTACATGAAAGGTCGTTGGTTCGGATCGTAAGGCGTAACTCTGAACTTCAATTAAGTACTCATGCCACCACGCCTCGGCAATCGCATTGATTTTATTAGCAAGTTGTTCCAAATCATGGATCATAGCCTAAGCGTCTACTTATACATAGTAGCGGTAGGAGAATCTTAAAAAAATATTCATACTCTCGGCAAATTCTTATACTTTTTATTAAATACCTAATATCTAATAAGGAGCATTTTTGATAATAAGTATTAACTGTTTTGACGCAATAATTTATCGCAGAAGTTTGAGACACCCAAATTAGAGAAAAATATATTCACGCGTTCTTCGACTGCAAGTAATCTCAGGTCAAGTTTAATGCCAATTTATTTATTCATCGCCATCATATCAAATTCTACAACAAATAAGTAAGTACAGTAGAATCCGTTTATTATGACTCCGCCTATATTGACCAACCGGTTATTATGACGTAATTACACTACGAAGTTTGGTTTTCATATAAAATTCTTCATAAAAAAGTCGGATATAGACTTCCTTTACAGTGACATGACGCTTATTGTGACCTATTTTATAAATTTGTCCGGTTATAATGACCGACATGATTCTTTACACCTCAGCTTCGGTAATGTTCGTTGATTCCCGACGACGTTCGGCTCGTTTTTTTTTAAATCTTAGTGAGTAATTGACGCTTGAAGGTCACGCATTGTTTTTCGTTTATTACTGTGAAAAAAATGTCGTCTCAACGACGTAAAGCATAATTTACAATTGAGGAGAAAGGTGCAATAATATGCAGATTAGAAAATGGTGAATCTAACTCATGTCTCGCAAAGGAATTTGGCGTGGGTCATTCGACAATCTCAATGATTTTTAAAAACAAGAACCGCATTATAAAACTAAACCGCAGTAAAAAATACACTTGTATGTGTTATAATGTGCTGATTACGTGCAATTTTGATTTTGATTTAATATGTATGTTTACATATTTAGTAATTACTATGTTTATGTATTAAAATACTTAAGTACATACATATTTACATAAAAAAGATTTTTCATTTCACAAAACGCTTTGTATGACGTCCGCTTATAATGACGTAATTGTCAATTCCCTTCGATGTCATTATAAACGGACTCTACTTTGAAGATTTTGAAGTGAAATACATAATTTATACAGACGCACTCAGATGAATAATTCAATGTTGACATTTTCTTTAGCTGCTAAAACTACTGCCTACATCAGTGTATCTCGTGATAAACATTTTACGACACACTTCACAGGTACCCAGTCTGCATAACTACAGTCATCATCAAAAGTAACAGATGCAAAACTTATTTCCGAAAGTATAGATCTACTATCCTCATTTATTCGACAGAACAATTAGGTTCTTTTTCAGATACTTTTGAAACATTCCAGGTACATAATATTATGTCAACTCATTTAAGTTAGTTAAGTTGAAAAAAAATGTAAAACATTGTTCCACAATGTTTTTTGTAAACATCGATTACATGAATGATATTGGCAATGCAGGCAGCACCACAAGTGTTAGATAACAGAACAAAACTAATAAAGAGGCGGTTAATCTCCCATACTACATTACGGCTAGCTGTACTGAACGACAATTATGGCGCCTAATAAATTCCGGTCGTTTTTATTCAGCCGCATTCAGCCGCTGTGGGACCAGTTCTATCTAAGCTACCCTATTTTCGAATATAAGTATGTCATATTTACGTCAGTTTGTTATTTTACGTAATTGATCAACTAACCATTACACTATTTTACGATGACATAATATCTTGTCTTTAATAATAACTGTATCGATTGGTACTGACTGTACTTATCTACATTAAAGGATAATTAAGGTGAAATACACGAGAAATTCTAAAAATATAAAACTCGTTTCGTCTAAGTATATGTAGTATATAAAGATCGGCGTACTCCTTTTCAAAAGGCCGGCAACGCCTCAGTGACTCAGATGTTCATGGGTGGCGGTGATTACATTCTATTAGGTAACACGCTCACTCGTATGTCATAGCATAATGAAAAATCGTATTATAAAATTTTAAACCGATAAGGCACAGTGAGAAACGTAAAATTTTCTAATCGTACTTGTGGTAATATTCGTGTTTTATGTCTTCACCAAACCAAATACCAAACTGTTAAGAATAGTAATAGAGATCACTCATTAAGTACCTAATAATAATCTTAATCTGATCAAAATATGTTTTGATTGAGGCGTCTTAGCTCGCGGTCCGCGGGCGCGCGCGGCGCTCGCGCTGGCAAGATAAGCGGCCGGTTACATCAGATTGGCCGGCGCGTGCGCGCTCTATATAAAAGCTCGAACGCGCCAAACCGCTACTCATTCACAAATCACAAGTGATAGATGACAAAACATTAGTTCGTGGCAATGATCTGCGCTCTCATGCATTACCTTGAAATAGTGAATACTGAACTGAACAACAAACAGTGGTGGCATAGTGACAACTGGTGTGACAGTCATTCTCCGCGATTTGAGCATCAACAGAGATAGCACTTGCCCTTCGATACAATAAGTGCATTGATTGAAAGGTAAATATTGTTTTGTTCCTTCACCGAGGTCAAGATAAGATCAAAATAAGAGACGGGACCTAATAAACAGGGAACATCTTAGTTTTCTGTTTGATATAGTTTTACAAAAAAAAATTATAAAAACTTTTTTTTTGCTTTCAATTTATTTTTATTAGAACTAAAATTAGATTTTATTAAAATTCTACTCATATTGAAAACAAGATTCAACACTATCAGAAAGTTACCAAATCTTCTTTTAAGCAGTTAATTTACGTCAGCACGCAAAGATAATGCTCTCTGGTCATTGTTATTATATTTTTTGCAGTATAATGGGGGTAAAATGATAACGGATACGCGCGATAAGAATATAACGTAGACTCTAACCGCAGGCTTTTATAACAAACGGTCAAGTAATACCTCCGTAGGTGGGAGACTAATCTCGGCTCGGACTAGTAAGCCGATATCAGTTCACGGTATCGAATGTACTATTCGCAATTCTGAGCCCTTTGAAGGGCTAGCATGAGGCATAAGGGATATTTTAAAAATTAATAGAGTTGCTGCTATTTTAAAAGTAAAAAAAATTCGACTAGCTCATTTTTCATATTTTAAAATAATAAAAGGTATATTTTGAAAAATAAATTATACATTTTTTTAAGAACACATTATGATGCAAATTTTACACAGCCCTGTCGCTGTGAACTGAACCTATGAACTAATATGGTTTCGTAATTCCTTGCAGTTTCAAGCCTTCGACCGGTCAAACGCATTCAGTTCGCGTGAAGAGATCAACGTCTGCAAAAGAGTCGAAGAGTTTTCGTGAAGAAAAATCACAATATCTAAGATGGCTACTGTACAAGTTTCGCCTAAATCGAGCCTGCCCACGCCGATCCCAAAGCAGGACAGCAAAGACCTGGACATCATGGCGCTGACCATCGCGGCGCTGCGCCTGGTGAACCCGTGGGCCGTGGAGCCCAAGGCGGAGAGCTGGGAGCCGACCGTCGAGCCCGGCTCGCCCGCCGCCAAGGACCGCGTCATCAGCCTCGACGAGGTCGCCCGACACGACACGCGGCAAGATTGCTGGGTGGTCATATACGATCGTGTCTATGACATCACCACTTTCCTTGAAGAGGTGAGTTCTACTCCATATCTAGGAAAGTTCATTTGATTGTAAGAATAACGAAATCTCCAAATAACGTTTATCTAAATTTGCAATTATTTTTCCGTTTCCTTTGCCTATTAATGTTTGCCAAATAGTCCAAGTACTAACTAACAATTTATTATTTTTGGTACAGCATCCTGGTGGCGCGGACGTGATGCTGGAGTGCGCCGGGCAGGACGCCAGCACGGCCTTCAGGAGCTCGGGGCACAGCCGGACCACCGGCAAGACCCTGGACCGCTTCCTCGTGGGCGAGCTGCCCATGCACGAGCGCATGTACCGCCGCCCCGGGGGCATACGCCTCAGCGACATTCCCGAATAACCACCAACACTCCAAGCCCCAGTGTCAACGTTCACCAAATTCACGACCATCTCATACCCATTTTGTATTCAATAGTCCTACTACTTACACATACATATTATTTAACCAAGTTCAAATACTAAAGTATTTAATTTATCATAAATTAATGATCGCAAAATAGAGCATAGTAGTTATTAATGTAATTAAATCGCAATATAATTTAAGTTTATCAATAACTTTTCAAGTAGCAAGACTTAAGTGTTTGTTAACCTTACTGCCAGTTATATCGAGAGCTTGATAACCGCTCAGTTAAGACACACAATTAGATAATTTATTCATTCTTTCACATACGTAGGATGTTACCAGAAGATTAATGTAAGATAACATAAATGATTAATGGACATTGCACAGCACCAATATAAGTAATTAATTTACACTTTTGAGCATATTCCCAGATTTCTTAAAATTTTCGATTCTTTATTTTTTTATGTGATAGGTAGCAGATGAGCAGGCGGACACCTGATGGTAAGCAATTGCCGCCGCCCATGAACATGCAACAAGTGCGCTGCTAACCTTTTACCCCCTTCCCCCGATGGGCCTCCGGTACCCTCACTCACTCGGCGAAACTCTCTCTCACTCAGCACAGGAGCTGCTTCACGCCGGTTTTCTGAGAGGCAGTGGTATCACTCCGGTCGAGCCGGCCATTCATGCCAAGCATGGCTCTCCCACAATTTTAAATCTGCTTTTGGTTCACTTTTAAAGCAAATCGATAGGTGATCAATAGATTTAAAATAAATTAAATTTTGACTCTCTGAAAAGAATTTAAGATCCAACAGTGTGCCTTTGTCAAAATAAATTACACATGAATTCTCAAAACAGGAAACTTTGTTCAATCGAATCAAATAAGTTAGAACCAAAACAATGTCTAAAGGGAGTCCCGTTCGTAGTTCGCATAGAGAATGCCTTGTTTGTTTGCCTAATGAAGTGAACTGACCGGTGTAACAGAGCCGTTTTATTGCTCCACTTTGTCGATTGACTCGCCTTCAATCTAATTGAATGGGACAGTTTGGGATGTCCCGAATTCGGAACTTTAGCGTCTACACGATGGTAAAGTAAAGTAAG